>VMDO01016916.1:0-46355 GCA_007922755.1 Pedetes capensis | reverse complement strand
TTGCTCTCATTATTCTTACTCAATATAGTAATCTTGAAAGTTTAGCCATAACAATCAGGGAAGAGAAAGAAAAGGGATATAATTAGGAAGGAAGGAAGTTATCATTATTTGCAGATGATATGATTTTATATTAGAAGACCTTACACATCCACTAAAAGACTCAAGAGAACTGATAAACAAATTCATTAAGGCAGCAAGATACAAAACCAACATACAAAACTCAGTTTTCCTATATAAAAATGATGAATTTGCTGAGAAAGAAATTAGGAAAATAATTCCATTTACAATAGCCTCAAAAAAATTATCTAAGAATGACCCTAACCAAAGTGCTGAAAGACTTTTATTGTGAAAACGATAAAACATTGAAGGAAGAAATTGAAAAAGACACTAGAAAATGGAAAGAACTCCCATATACATGGGAGTGTTAAAATGGCCATGCTACTCAAAGCAATCTACAGATTCAATGCAATTCCCATCAAAAAAATCAATGACATTCTTCACAGAAGTAGAAAAAAAATCCTAACATTCATGTGGAGGCACAATATCCCCAAATAGCCAAAGTAATCCCAGGCAAAAAGAGCAATGTTGGAGGCATCACAATACCTGATTTTGAATTATACTAGACCTTTAGTAAGAAAACGGCAGCATTGGCATTAAAAAGACAAGCTGACCAATAGAATAGAATAGAGGACCCAGAAATAATCCCATTCATCTACAACCATCTGATTATCAAGAAAGGGTCATCAGGCATAAAATGGAAAAAGGCCTCTTCAACAAGTGGTGGTGGGACAAACTGGATATCCACATGTAGAAGATTGGAACTAGATCCCTATTTCTCACCATTTAGAAAAATCAACTCAAAATGAGTCAAAGACCTTAACTTAAGACCTGAAACTCTGAAAATACTAGAAGAAAGCATAGGGGAAACACTTGAAGATATTGGCACAGGTAATGATTTCTTGGATAGGACTTTGAAAGCACAAGAAACAAAAGCAAGAATTGACATATAGGAAAATTAGAAAGCCTCTGCACAGCAAAGGAAACAAACAACAGAGTGAAGAGACAATAATCTTTGCCAGCTATTCATCTGTCAGAGGAATAATACCTAAAATATAAAAAGAATTTTAAAATGTTAACACAAAAGAACAAGTAATTCCATCAATAAATGGGCAAAAGATCTAAACAGACACTTCTGAAAAGGTACAAATGGCAAATAAATGTGAAAAAATGTGCAACATCCTTAGATATCAGGGAAATGCAACTCAAAACTACAGTGAGATTGCATCTCACCCCAAGCAGAATGGCCATTATCAAAAACCAAAAAATTAACAAACACTGGAAAGGATGTGGAGGAAAAGGAACCATTATACACCATTGGTGGCAATGTAAGTTAGTACAGCTGCTATGGAAAATGGTATGAATGTTTCTCAAAAACTAATGATAAATTTGGGCTGGGATTTAGCTCAGTTGGTAGAGCACTGTGCTACAGTCTCTGTGGTCCTGAGTTCGGTTCCCAGCACCACAAAAATGGGAGAAGGACCTGGCAATCCACTCCCAAGGCAATCCCGAAACAGTCAGCCATTGAAAACCCTATGAGGGTCGCTGTGAGTCAGATACTGACTCGATGGCACCTAACAACAACAACAATGATAAATTTACCATATGACCCAGCTATTCTAATCCTGGAAGATGAAGTCAGCATACAAAATAGGTACCTGTATACTAATGTTTATTGCAGCACTACTCACAATAGCCAAGATATAGAATCAGCCTAGGTACCTGTCAACAAATGAATGGATAAAGAAAATGTGGTATATACACCAATGGTGTATTATTCAGCCATAAAGAAGAACGAATCATGTCATTTGTAGGAAAATGGATGGAACTAGAGACCATGTTAAGTAAAATAAGCCAGAATCCAAAAGATAAGCACCACATGCTTTCTCTCACATGCAGAAACAAAACAAAACAAAACAAAATAAGACAACCTGAAAGTAGAAGAAGGACTATTAGGGTAGGGGAAGGGACCCAGGGAGGAGGGCAAGAGTGGGTAATGTGGAGGGGGAATGTGATCAAAGCACAATATATGCATGTATGGATTTGTCAGTGAAATCCATTGACTTGTACAATTAATATGACAATAAGTATAATAAAAACTATATAAAAATGAAAAATCTGAGCTGTTTAACAGCATAATGGATATGTTTTCAGAGTGAATTTAAGTATAACATTAGTACAAAAAAGAGAACTTTTATAAATGCAATTGTTTTCTTATATAGACTTGTTTCCAATGGAAAGTTTCACAAAAGGACTTTTCTTTGAACTTCAAGTTGGAACTTTAAAAGTCACAAATGATTACAAACACACAGCCCAATTCTAGTTTACCCATTGCAGAGCGTTGCTCAAGCAGGGCAATGTCCTGCCACATTTAAAGACTTGGCACACTCCCAGTTGTAAAGAATGTCACTATAAATTACCTGCACCCATAGCAGCCGATCTGCAGATTTGGAAAGCAGGTTAAGGCCTGTATTGTTTCTGTTTTTCTAGAGCCTCATTTAAAGCTCTCCAGAGTTCTCTTAAGGCATGCCAGCTTTCCTGACATTCCTTGGTGACTTAGAGGTAGGTGCTTGAGCTGGCTGAGATGTCCTCATGGGTAGGGATCATGGCAGTATCAATAAACAAAATAGTCTGTGGCTTGACCAAAGAGCCAAAATCAGCAATGGATCCAGGCCTGAGACAATGGCAAGGGAATTGAAATTAAAATTAAGGTCTCAGTTGCTTTCCTTAGTTACCGTCAGTTCAGTATCTTCCCCTTTAGGTGGTCGTCTTAAAGGATCCAAGCTTCTAGTACCTGTCAATGTTTTATCAGAAAAGTAGAATCATTAGGAGATATTCATTCATATCTCTGTCTTTATCATTATCTTTTTCTCTATTACTATATTTATACTTAGATGTATGTACTTATAATAGGAGATACAGCAATATTAAAGGATTTATTATAAGAATTTGACATCATGCAATTAGTGAAATGAATTAAATAATCCATATGTTGCTGTTGCTTTTGTGTCTGGTGTTTGGGCCTAAACTCTAAGTCCTGGCAGTCATTGTTGTTGTTGCTGTTGTTGTTAGGTGCTGTTGAATCAGGTCTGACTCATAGTGATCCTATGTACAACACAACGAAACACTCTGCAACACTGTGCCATGCTCAGCACTATTGTCAGTGCTTCTCTGTTATTCATGGGGTTTTCAATGGCAGATTGTTTCAGGAGTGGATTGCCAAGTGCTTCTCCTTAGCCTGTAACACACAGTCTCCCATCTAAGGACTAAACAGGCTGAACATGCTTAGCTTCCAGGATCAAGTGGGATCAAACGCTACGGTGCTATGGCTGCAGACACTGGCACTCATTAAGGAAAGAAAAATATAAAGTAGGGAAAACAAAGATAAAAAATTCTCCAAGGCTAAGCTGGAATCGCAAAGATAGACTAGAACCATGTAGGTCTCTCATAATAAACTTTATACCTCCATAACTGATCATAAGGCTTTCCTACACAAGTTGGCACCATTATCTCAGAGCTGAATACCTGACTGTTGTAGGAGCTGGAGGAGCTATACTGCCCTACACCAATAGAGTGAGGCAATAGATAAGAGAGAATCTTTGTGAGCTATAACAGCATCTCATGCCCTATATTGATAATTTGACAGTAAGAAGATGGGACTAAGCTTCATTTGTATTGTCCCCATCTCATGTAACATGTCTATGGCCCAAAACTATACAGGGTAGAAAATTCTGGAAAAAAATGTAGTCCCAGCTTGACTAAGTTGACACAGAACAAACATACAATACTTGTGTATTAGTCAGCTATCCATCACCATAACATACCTGAGATAATTAACTTATAAAGAGAAAAGGGTTATTTTGGCTTATGATTTTGGAGGTTTCAATCTATATTGGTGTCATTGCTTTTGGGCCTATGGTGAGGCAACACATCATGCCAGGAGCATTTGGTGAAGCAAAAGCAAGGAAACTCATCTTATGGCCAGGGAGAGGAAAGAACTGGGATCTCAAAATCCCCTTCCAGGCCATGTATTCAATGACTTAAGGACCTCCCACAAGATCATTCCCTTTAAAGGTTTCACCTACTCCCAATAGTGCCACGGGGGCCCAATCCTTTAACACATGGAATTTGGAGACATTCAATATCCTAACTACAGCAGCTTTCCATCACAGATCATATTTCTCAATGAAGAATTCCTTCTCATTTTTTCAGGAACAGATAATGTTGCAGCTTCAGAAAAGAATCTCTACTCTGTAGGGTTCATGTTCCCAGTAAATGGGTATGAGCTACCTCAAAGCTTTCTTATGCATGAATCTTGGAAGACAAAACCTCAACTGGATCTCTGAGATACATGTTTCACTTAATGTTGTTGTTGTTTTTGTGGTTAGGTGCTATCGAATTGGATCCAACTCATAGTGACCCTATGTACAAGAGAACAAAACACTCCCTGACACTGTGCCATGCCCCGCACTATTATCAGTGCTTCTCTGGTAGTCATAGGGTTTCCAATGGCAGATTGTTTTGGAAGTGAGTTGCCAGGTCCTTCTCCTTAGCCTACAGCACCTGGTATTCCCAGTTGGTCTCCCATCCAAGGACTAACCATGCCAACCCTGCCTAATTTCTGAAAGATTGCAGGAATAAAGCTAAAGAAATAATTTCTCAGTCCAATGACATTAAATAGGTCTATAACTCATAAGCCTAATCCTTTATGTTCTCATGGAGTGTGGTACAGACTCACACATTTTTATCACAGGATGTTGTCCTGTGAAATTTGCTGGCAAATAATGGGAAATGGAGTTAGTAAAGAGAGAGAAGGTTGCCAAATCCAAATGGTCTTCCTTAGTGGACGTGACAACAGCTTGCTAAATAGGGCAGGCAGTGCCTTGTTAAAGAGAAAAAGAAGCCAGCCATGCTGGCACATGCCTATAATCCTAGCACTCAGAAGTTTGAGACAGTAAAATTGCAAGTTCAAGCCCAGCTTATGAGTTTCATGAGAGCTGAGGCTACATGGAAAGGCTGTCTCAAAAAAGAAAAAGTAAATAAAAAGAGAAAATAGACTTGGAATGGTGGGACTATATATACCCTCCTTAAGGCAACAGAATCCCCTTCCTTTAGGTATTGATTTAGAGTAGCTGTGTGCTATAAATGACTGCACTAAGCATTACCCATTTAATTTTCTTAATCATTTTATTTGTGATCATTGTTAATGAATGGAGACAGAAACATACAACAAAAAGGCAAACAAAACAAAAAAAATCACTGGTGTTAGATGGTTATGTAAAACTAGTTTAGAGTTTGAAAAGATTCCAAGAATGAAAAGAATTATAGGTTAGCCTTGCAAATTGTCAGCTGCCCTAGGCCAAACATGATTTATGTGTGCAGTAAATAATTCAGTTTGTTTCTTGTTCTGCCCTAGGATTCCATCTCTTTCCTAAGAGCTGTGACATCTCCCTTCCATACACACAAAACTATCCCTGTCACCAGCAAATTTGAAGCAGAGTTTTGCAATGTTTACATTCTAGTAAATTTTGTATGCTTATTTTCAAGAAATGGCCTGGATGAGTTTTCCCAGTAAACTACAAAGCAAACATAGTTTGCTTTTTCCCAGAGGGAAAAAAAATCTTAAGCACAAGTGAACAAGATCTTGAAAGAAAATATATTCTTCATCAAAATCTATAACATCTTTCTCTGGAGTAAATAGTTATGGTAACTGAATACCTGCATTTTTTTACTTCTTTGCTACATAATTCTCCTTGTTAAGAACCCCTTTGGAATTGAAATGCCCTATATTCTTAATGACTTGCAGAACCAGATTTATCCCTCTAGTTTTATCCCTGTTGAAATCCCATTAGAGAAGATGGCCTATTGTTACATTTCCACTGCAAATTGCACACCTGATATTTCAGGGTATTTAATAATTAAGTGAGCAGCATAACTCCTGAATAACTGCAAAATGATTGGACAGCAATTGACAAAGTGCATTAGCCTATACATTAGGTTGGACAGCTTCCAATCTAAGAAGAAAATATACTAGCATACATTCAAAGAATTAGATGGAGAGGGACATATTGAAATTACTATGGATTGGTTAAAACCAGGCAATAACAGTACAGGCCATCTTTAAGTCTCTCTTGTAATTGAGAAGGGATAATACTCTACTGAGTGATTGAGGATGCTTGTCCTATCTTTATGACATGTATCATGTATTATTAGCCCAAAGTATACCTAATTATTTTGATTGAGTATTGGGGTGATAAGGTTGTTTGTATTATTTAGTTTTGCAAATACAACATCTTGCCAGAGATAGGTGGTTCTTAACTTTAGAAAACACACAGTCTAAATACTGGGCTAATGGAAAGTTAAGGATGGTTAGAATTAGCAATAGGCCCAGTAGCCTTTCCAAGGTGATGCTAAATCTATACTGACTTTCTCCTAATAGTCCCTCCAGGTCTGTTTATTTTCACTCTTTCTTGGAAAACATACTTCTGACTTCATTTTCATTAGTCTCTAATAAGGGAGCCTTGGTTGGCTTGTGGGATTTTCCCAGAAAGAACAAAACTTAACCTTATCTACATTTTAGTAATTAGAAGCAGTAGCTATAATGATTGTAACTGTTTCATCTATAAATATGATATACATAGGTCATCACTTAGTTGAAATTGTAAACAAAGAACCTCTTCCCTGCTTACATTGTATAGAAGAGTCAAATTTTAATAAGGTAACAAGGAAGACTTGATCAAATCCTGCCCCCAAGAACCATACCTGTCTTTATTTTTTGTAGAATTCAGAATTTTGCTTTCCAGTTTCAAGATTCTATCAGAATCAGGAATAAAATTTGTCTGATAATCACATTGGTCTAGAATAATATTTTTAATATTTGTCCATTCAAATGCCATTTATCATTAAGATTAGCAGTGACCAGCTTTGAATTTCCTTTTGCCAGCAAATATTGTTTTAAGTTTTAAGAAACTTTCAGCTAATACAGTAAAGATTCTTTAAAAGAATTCAAGGAATTAATATGACAACCATAGCACAATGCTCTTCCTTCCTTCTTGATACCCAAAGAAAGAGAAACATGTTAAAAAGAGGTCTGAGCACCAAATTAAGTACTAGGCTCAGATATTTTGAGATTTGGTTGTGCTACTAACTAGTCAAAACTTTGGATAATCCAATTACATCTGTGAGTATGAGTTTTCTCATCAGGAAAATGGGAGGGGGTTGTTTGGCCTACTATTCTGTGTTTTGATGGCCTAAAGAGGAATAGAAATGTGCTTTGCCAGCAACAAAACATCATTTCAAGCTAAAACTTTAAAGTGAAGGCTGTTCGTGAGTGACAAAGCCATTGGGAATCAGGAGTACCTCATGATGAGCAAATCTCCTATCATAATTTTTTCTAAATCAATGGTTCTCTACCCTAGCTACGTAATTGTTGTTGTTGTTGTGTGCCGTCGAGTCGGTATCCGACTCATAGCGAGCCTCAGGGTTTTCAATGACTGAGTGCTTCGGGATTGCCTTGGGAGTGGATTGCCAGGCCCTCTCTCCTATTTTTGCGGTGCTGGGAATTGAACTCGGGGCCTCAAAGACTGCAGCGCAGCGCTCTACCCACTGAGCTAAATCCCAGCCCAGCTACATAATAGGAGTCTCTAAAAATCCAAATACCTAGGCCCCATCACAAGTGATTCTCATGTTATTTATCTAGGATGTGGCCTAGGCATCTAGAGTGTTAAAACCTCTCCAGGTGATTCTAAAGTGCTATCAACGTCAGAAAACATTGCAAAGTGTTGTGGAATAAGGACTTTTGAATGCCTGGCTCCTGCCTACATCTTCTGGTGCTCTGTCAAGCATAAATGCTGTCCTGTAGAGACATCCTCCCAAAGCTTAATAGGATCCAATTGTAGGAGATGAAACACTGGAATAGGATCAGATAACTCACATATGAGCTCTGAATGTGTCACCTGTAAGCTGTGTGATTTTGGGCAATTTACAACTATGTCAATGATAATAACAACATGATATCTACTATTTATTGTGCACTGACTATGGACTAATAATCAGACATGGCAAACACATCCGGTCCCCAATAACAACCCAAAGTGGATATTATTGTCACATTCCACAGCAGAGCAAACTGAAGCATAACCATCCTTTTGATTGTGTTTTCAAAACTATACAATGGAAATATTATCATCTCTTTTTGTAGAATTATTGTAGATTTCAGATAATGTACTTGAAGAGCAAAACACAGTGCCTGGCTCTATAGCTGAATAAAAGCAGCTACTGTCATTTTCAACTGCTCACATCTCAACTGATCAGGTAGTTCCTGCTCTTAATTTCAAGATTAAGTGTGACTAAACCTGGAACTTATTTTTTGTCTTTGTTTTTAACATTATTAGAGTTCTACTTTCCCTATATTTTCATCCTAGATTTTAACTCATTACAATTGGGCTTTTGGCTTTGTATATAAGAAATCTAAAGGCCTTTTGGTCTATCTCTATATGCATTTAAACAGACTCTACAGTTTCTGTGATCTTTTATCAGTAAGAGTGGACCAATGGCACATTTCCATTTCCATTGTAGCAGGACCTGGCAAATCAGTTCACTTTAGATCTCATAATCATGAAAGTATCCACTAAGAGCTTCAGGGGTTTACAGACACTAACAAGATTTGCAGACCTCATGTCTCAGCCACATTCTCCATCAGACAAGTCAACGATGTCTAATAGTCAATATGGGGAAATCTGAGCCCTCTCCTCATTTAGTCTCACAGTCCCCTATATGTCCAATCCATTTACCACTGGTCCATTAAGGTTTTCTTTCAAGCATGCACACTTAATGATCACTTTTGTTTGATTCTCTGTTGCCTCCAGGACAAAGTCTAAACTCCTGGATGTAGTATAATGTACTTACCTTTCCCTGAATTTACCCTATCCTTAAGTCATAGAAAACTTGCACTTTCTGAACCATCACACTCTTTCATACCTGCGTACCTTCTCTGCATAACTCCCTTTTCCTGGAATGCTCTTCTTTTCTTGTCATGGTAGATAAACACATACTTCTCCCTGCCCTACTGCATATTTCACCTCCTCTGTGAGGTCTCCTTGGACTCTCTCCAGCTGGATTGCCTGCTCCATAGCACCTACACCAACCTCCACATAAGCCCATTGACTTGGTATTATAGGTTTATGATTCTAGAATATGATCTTCAATGCGGTGCCTTGTTTATCTTTAAATCCTTAATCTCCATGAACAGAGTCTAGTTCATAGCAGGAATTCCATGTACGCTTGTTGGACAAGTGAATGAAAAATCAAATAAGATTGTTAAAATTGTATGCAAAGTTAGAGTAGATAGGCTTTAAGGCCCTTTCCCATTTTTGAAGTGAATAAACTTAGTGTATAAACTGTTGAAGGCATTTATTTGGAATATTTGATCCTTCCTATTACTTTCTGATTCTTAAGTATGCTATGGGTAGTTTATATCATTTGATAAGTGACTGTTCAATATGAAGTATATTGTAATATGCCCAAGCTTCAGTATAAGGTCTATATTATTAAAAAGAATAAAAACACATACCTATAATCCCAACAACTTGAGAGGTGGAGGCAAGAGGATCATAAGTTTGAGGCCAGGGGTATTGTGTGTACCTCAGTGAGACCTTGTCTCAAGATAAAAAGTAAAATAAAAAAAGAGACTAGGGCTGCAGCTCAGTGGTAGAGTGCTTGCAAAATACGCACAAGGCCCTATGTTCAGCCCCCAAGTGCTGCAAAAAAAAAAAAAAAATTCTCACTTTGAGGTGTATTGATAAACATACTGGAAAAAATTTGGAATTCAGGCAAACTACCTCCTGGTACTAGCTCAGCAACTAGTTTGGACAGGTCAATTAACTTTTCTGGGCTTCAGTTGCCTGTGAGTGAGAAATTTGAAAAAAGATAATGCCTAAGTCCTTCTCCAGCTGAAACACATAATAATTATATAAAGCCATGCTGTGAACAGGATGTTGGTGTGATTTCCACTACAGAAAAGAACATATTCTGCATTGGGTACTTTATTCTGACATAGTAAAAGGAAGATCATGAATGCAAGGTAGGAAGGTCCTGGTAAAGATGGTCTTAAATCAGGAGAGAAAATGTCAAGGTGGAAAGTGAGGTTTGTGACTCAGCCTCTCTTTTCTCCCTCTATCTTCACACTGTCCTATTTCTTTTTTAGGGCAAGAGATGAAAGTAGGTTGGACTAGGAGGGGGATGGGCAAAGGGGCATTTTGCAGCTGCAGGTTCCTTTCATGTCCCTCTTAAACCCAGTGACAGGGTGGAGGAAAAGCTAATTGAGGGGAGATGACTTCCTATGTGCCTGAGGGTCCTAAACCCTTTCATCTCCTCTTTCCCTCTGAACATTTAAAATCTGCATAATGACAAACACCAAGCCTGCCATACTGACAGGGCTGGGCTGAGCATTTTCTGTTTAAAAACTGTGTTTCCAGACTCTGGGGCCTGGAGGGGGTTGTGTGAGGGGGAGACTGAAGACTTTGCTGCTGCCTTTCTCTCTTCCCCAGATGAAAAGGCGGCTGCCTTTGGAATTTCTGTGTTCATGGTTTGACAGACGTGAATGTGAAAATACCTGTGATTGAGGAAGCAAATGAGAAGCTGATTTCTCCTAAAAGAGAAGGGAATTGTAGTCTCTGAGGAATGCAGTATGACGTGGGAGTGTCTGAACTACTCCCCAGAAGGTTCTAATGGGATTCTTTCCTTCAACTAGTTTTTTGAAGCCCTGAGGCTCTGCCTTACAAGGCTATATTCTGCTGACTGATGTGCTGCTGAGGTGGTTAGCAAGTAGCTCTGTTCTTAGCTCTTAGCAGGCAAGAGTTTTCAGTTGTTTCAGCACTTAGTGGTCTCTTAGCTTCTCTCCAGGATGTTTGGATCTGGAGCTGTGTTTTGCTTGGGTTTGGTTTTAATAGTTATATGATAAATAGATGGGATGGTTTTTGAAAAAGCCCTGCCAAGTTTCAAGTGTCTTCATTACATTGAAGAGTATCATGTTTTGGATCTAAATGTGCCCAAAGGTCATATGCTTGAACTTTGGGCCCCCAGTTGGTGGCATTGTTTGTGGAGGCTATGGGAACTTTGGAAGCTGGGATTCCAGCTTTGAGGAAGCAGCTTCCTAGGGATTGGACATCGGAGGCTTTTTCCCTGGAGCCTCAGTTCTAGTTGCTCCCTGCTCCTAATCTGCCATGATGTGAGGTCATTGACCACAGGCCCTGCCCCCTGCCTTTGGCGTGTCTGCCCTGCTGGCATTCCATATGCCTGTCCTGCCTCTGTGGATGGAAATCCTCTAACCATGCATGAGCTTCCAATAAATCCCTCCTTCCACCATAATTTTTTTTTGTTTGGTTTCTCTGTCATAGTGACACATTAGCTGACTAATACAGGGAGCTTGTCCAAGGAAGAACATTTAGCTCTATTGCTAAATGACTATGGTCATTTGTAGTGGTCTTCACTACAAATGATTACACTTGACCTTCATCCCAGACTGGATTGGGGCATATTGTTAGCAAGGTTCTTCTTTTCCAAGTACTGATTTCCCCACACTTAAAAAGCTGGCATCTGGAAAAGTGGTGTAGCAAGGCCAATGGGCACGCCCTCACCCTCCCCAGCACCAGTCTCTCTGTGGAGTCCCCAGGATAGGTGAGTTAGCTTGCAAATGCCTTTTAAAATCCTCTGGCCATTTCCCCCCTAACTTTTTCATCTTAAGAATTTCTTTACATTTTGTATGGGCAATAGATTCACATGGCAAAAATAGTAGAAAGTGGAAAATGTATAGGTATTTGGTGAAAAGTCTTCATCTTATTCCTATCCCTCAGTCTGCTTGTCCTCTCCTCCAGAGGTTACCAGCATTCCTGGTTTCTTCTGAATCTTTCTAAAGGTACTCCATACTTACATAAGAAAGTATGTTTGCAGGTTATTTTACTCCTTCATGAACCCTAATGGTAGGACACTAAACACAGCTGGACCCCTTACTTTATTGATTTGTGTGTCTTAGAGCTTTAGCCATCATCAGTCCACATACACATAATTCATTATTTTTCTGCACCTGCATGGTTTTTCATGGCATGGATATGCCATAACATATTAAACTTACTATGAGGACATCTATAACTTTTGCAAAGATGGTATATAAGACACTGCTGCAAGGAAAAGCATCACTGCACAGTTTCCTCTTACCCTGTTTAGAAAAGTTATACAATATCCACATCAAATCCCAGGCACATCAAGTTTGGTGCTGAATCTCCCCATAGTCTGAAGCCTACACACTCCTCATTTCTCTGCCACCAGACCCCTGATACCTAAGGACCATTTTATTTTTTCCAGTGAGAAGGCTTGATTTCTAACCTCATGATGTAGATTATTTTATTAGCAATATTACTTTTATGTAGTTCTGGTATTATTCTTTGGGAATAAGAATTGGTTTCACCATTTCCAGGCCACTTAAGACCATGATATGTCATTGTGTTCTGATAGCAAATTTTTGCCATATTACCTTATTCTCTGGAATCATATATGTGTGTCATCAGGCAGCTCTGGTGTACCCAAACATACATCACAGATTACAAAGAAATTCTAAATCATTCCAATTTAAGAGTATAAACTAATTCAAAGAGTTGGATAATAACATTCTTTATATTGAATAGTGGGTATCCTTTATATAGCTTGGCATGTATACAGAGCCCAGACTGAAATTCCCAGGGCAGGAACCATCTCTCTTACTCATCTTGTTTCCTTCAGTGCCTACCACAGTGACTGGCATCTGGTAAGCATTTACTATGGGCGAAAAGATTTGAGTATTTGGAAAAATATCAGAAAAGATAAATCATGTAGAGTTTTACATAATGTTCTTGTATCTATCATAGTTTGATCAGAGAAGCAAAATCATAACCCATTGTATGAAATAAAGAGTTCATTATAAGAAATTGATCTTACACAATCAAGGAAGCTTATTAAATAGTTTTTATGTGGTTGTTACTTCTGTGCCTGGTGCTGAGTCTGAAGTCAGCAGGACAGGTAGTTGGGAAGAAAAAATGGACAAGAAGTAGGGGAGAGCAAGGACCAACTGGAGCCCACAAGGACAAGATAGAACACATATCAGTCTCTAACTGCTCCATAGCCTCCAACTTCAATGAGGCAGTGATGTGAAGGAGAACTTGGGGACCTTCATCACAAAATTGAACTTAGAAGAGGAACACATATTTGGAACAGAAGGAACCACAGATATGACCATTACCCTAGAAGCTACAATAGTGGCCTAAGAGTTGACAAAGCTGTAAAGGCTCCAGCAGGAGCCAGAAGAGCTTTGGGTCCATGCAACAAATGAGTGACACTATGCAGGAATCGCAACAGTGCCTGCTCCCTGCACTGTCTGTCCAAATGTAAAGAATATGAGTGATGCTTCACTTCCACTGTCCAAATCTTATCTCAAATGTCTCTGGTGGCCAAAGTTAAAAAGCTATGTAGAGAAGAGATTTCGGGGAAGCATACTTCCAGGTTAGGTAAGTTGACACAACAAATCTACCATCAATAGTGTTAGTTTTCTTCAGATATCACTCCAAGCCAGATTCTCTAAAAGGAAGCATTCATGGACTGTAAATTAGTTTCTCAATTCAATCTTTAATACCAATAGAAGAATGCCATATCTTTCCACTGTTCACCAAAGATAGTATTTTTTATGCTCATGGGAAACTCATGTTCTACTGGGAATATGATAAGCACTTCCCCTGGAAGAATCTATTTCACAAAGGCAAAAGTGTTCACCTCTAGATTGCATCATAGAGTTCAGTGCAGGCTGGCAAAAAGGTCATGTTTTCCCAATTGCTCTTTCATCTAGGTTGAGTACTTTTTTCCCAGCCCATTCAAGGCTAAAAAGAAATGCTATACAAATAAGTTTCTTTTCTTCTTCTTGAATTTACTCTCATTTTATTCTTAAATATTCTACAAGCAGTAAGATATCCTGGTAGTAGATCTCAGAGACTTTCTTAATGCTTTTTAAAGGATATATTTTCAGTTTATTCAAAAGTTTCTCATTTCTATTCAGACACTGTGGTAGATGGCACAATTGGTTTCACTTTTTCACTTCTTGTATTTTTACCTTTATTGTGTGACTTGTGACTTTGCAGTTCCTCTGGTCATAGGGACAAAGTATATTTCCTCACCACATGGCTTTGTGCTTAGCCATGTAACTTGCTTTGACCAATGATGTTGACAGAAACGGAAGGAGCCATTTCTGAGCCCTGGCCTTAAAAGGGTTTGTGTCTCTTGCTTGTCCTCTTCACTTTTGCCATTGTACAGAAGAGCTTCCCCTGGGTAGTGAAACCTCTTGCCCTGGGCCCTGGAGTAAGTGAGCATAGAATGGAGCTGTTTTAAATGACCTGAAGAGCAGCAAGAATAAATGACTGCTATCTGAAGCCAATGAAGTTTTGCCAGTTTGTTACATAGCATTTTTGTGGAAATATCTGTTTCAATTATCTTTTGCTATGCAATGACTACTACAATTACTAAAAACCAAAACAAATGACATTTAGTAGCTTGCAACAGCAATCATTTATTTACCCACAGACCTGAGATTTGAGCAAGCTCATCAGGTGAAGTCTCATCTCTCTTCCATTTTGGTCAACTCGAAAAGTGCTGAAAGATCCAATTTCAAGACAGCTGACTCACTCATGTGACTGGCAAGTTGGTGCTGGATGTCAGCTGGAGCTCACTGGGACCTTTCCACTGGGACTTTTCCTTGGGTGTCTAGTTTCCTCACACATGGTGGCTGGGTTCCAAGAATGAGCATCTTGAAAAACAAAGTGGAATTTGCCCAGAAACTGGTTCAGCCTCACCTTTTCCATATTCTATCAGTCAAGCATTTAGAGAGCCCATATGCAACGGCAGAGAATATAGTCTTCTTCTTGATAGGTGTTAAGGAATGTTGGGACTGTGTTCTCAATCTGCTACAACACTTAACTGATACAGACACACTTTCAGTCTAAACCTTTCTACCAGCAAAGGAAAGCACATCTCAGGGGGGAAGAAATGAAAAAGCAGGCGTATGGGAAACACAGAAGAGGTTTGTGAGAAATATCACCAGTTCCACACTCATCTTTGTAGAAGGTTCCCAGTTCCTAATATAGAACAAAGCAGAGAAGAGAGTAGTATTTGTGTGACTTACTTGGCAATTTGGAACATTCAAAGAACTTTGGACTTCAAGAATTGGAGTAAGAATTTGACAAAATAAAATCTGGGTCACTCTGATGTCATAGCTAGAAAAATAACTTTAATCGGGTGATCTGGCTCTGTTCGTATTCAGCACTGCCTTAGTGTGATTCCTAGCACATCACTTAACTTCTCTTGGGTGTCAGGTCTTTCATCAGTAAAAAAGAAGTGAACAGGGTGGTATTTGAGATTTCTTTCTGTTCTGACACTCTATGAATCATTGTCATTTTCTTTATGACTCTGACATCCACATGATGGCTTGGTCTTTCTATATTTAACTCCCCAGAATCTATTTTTGCTACGTGCCCTCAATAATGAATGGGAATCCTTAGTAAAACCAAACCTTACACGGGCTGAACCATAATGAGCTGAAGAATCACGATGGCCAGGCTGAGTGGTATAGCCACACTAGTGGCTGAATATTTATTTCTCCCTGTAATTGGAAAAAAAATGAATACACCTTTTTATCCTCCACCTCAGCGTGGAAAAGGCAGATTAATACTTTCAGTGGGATGTTTACTAAAAACTATAGAAACAAAACAGAAATAAATGTCTTCAAAATAAGTAGCATAAAAATATTTACTTCTAAAATACAGGAAATAAAAGCAATAAAAAGTTTTCTGTGCTGAAATCTCCTTATGCTAAATGGCTATCTCCTGTCCCTGTGGTACTATGGATTAAACCTGATAAATAAAATCTGGGTTCAAATCCCAGATCTGTCATTTAAAGCTCTTACCTAGGCTAAATTACCTAAGCATATTAAGCCTTAATTCTTTCATTTAAAAAAATGAGAATAATGCTACCTATTGCTCACAGATGTTATTGGGATTAAATTAGATAATGCAGGCAAAACAATATACCACTCATCTTGGGGCCCTCAAAAACAGAAGTAAAGACAATGATTTTGGTGCCTATGTTTATTGAGGAAGTGTAAGAAACACAGCCAGGGAAGTGGGGAATTGAGAGAAGAAAAGGCAGCTAATGAAGGGTAAGATTATTAAAACTGCTGCCAGAGTGACTGAAGGTTAATCCCCTGGAGAAATTCTAGGAAGTTGTATAAAACACATGCTTCAGATAACTTCACTCTGGAATGAAGTCAGCCCAGGGTATTTGTACACCCACTACTATCAGTCATTGATGAACACTGCTCCTGGAGTTGAGAGTTCCACAATACTTATGGCCTGCTGTGAGAAGATAGAGCAGTTCTCTGGAAATAGCCCTTAAGCACAGAGAAAGAAATACTGGCAAGTGAAAGTTGTCCAGAGCACACTAAAATGTAGGGTCCAAAGAGCAAGGGCAGTATGTGGATAGTATCTGCTGTGAACATGCTCACCTAATATTCATTCCTCTCTTTCCCCCAGTTCCTAAAACAATTAGTAGCATCAAGCCTGATTCCCTTTCCTGCATATTCTTTATTATGCTTCCTGACCACAGATACATTCCTGTTTCACAACTAAAACAATTACTATGACTAATACATATTTATTGAACTTAGGTGATAAAGCTGCTATCATAGACCCCTTTCCCTTCTGCCCCATTACTCCAGGCTTTGGGTCATGAGCCAGACACAGATGAACTTCCAACCGAAGACTGACATCTATAATTCCACCCTGAGCACCCCAGAGGACATTCCTGATGAATGCTGTTGACATGACCCAAGAGTTCCAGTTTCAATACTACACACTATGGCATCTACCATGTCTCTCATATTGTTCACCTCAGCACCCAAAGGCAAACCTCTTTGCCCCCCATTATCCCCTGTACTCCTTTGCATACACTGTTCTGCTTTCCTCTCCTGCTCAAGTTGCAACTCTTCTTTCTGAATGGTTTCACAGTGCCCTTTGGGGATGACCTGTAGCCTCTGACTGTCATCAGATTCTTTCTCTGCCTCTTCACTTTATTAGACACTTCATTCTTCTTGTTCTGTAATTTGAACAGTAATTGCCAGTATGTCAGGCAATCTAGACTTTGCAGTGACATCATTGGGATGGTGCTCCACAAATGAGAACTGGTTCCTTTTCTAGATTGTGGATCTTCAGATTGATAATTCTGCCATTTTCATTTCATTTCCTGAAAGTCAGGGTTGACTCATGAAAAGTTGTTAAACAACATGCTTAATGTAAAATTTCAACTCTCACCCTAAACTTTCCCTGTTCAGAACATCAAATGAAGACTTCACTGGGTTTTGTAGTGTCTTTCTGATTCTGGTAGTCCATTCAAGAAGGGAGTTAGAATGTTCAAGAAGGGAGTTAGAATGTTGTTTTATTCTGCTAATTACTGTCTACCTATGTTCTGCCTAAAATACCATGATTGTTTATGAAAAGTAATTTTTTAGTACAGCAGGATACAGTTTGGCTTGAAAAAAAATAAAATAGACCCTTAGCTCAGCTCTCCTGGCTTGCTGAGGTTTCCAGGTCCATGGCAACCTTTTCCAATAATATCCATTATTGTACTCCTGACTTTCTCCTAGGTCTTCATTCTTAACCAATAATTTTCCTTCTTACTTCACAAAATCTGCAGCCATAGCAACCAGGCATCTGATCTTTCCTGATCTCAGAAGCTAAGCAGGGTTGGCCTCATTAGTCCTTGGATGGTAGACCACCTGGGAATACCAGGTGCTGCAGGCTAGGGAGAAGGACCTGGTAACCAACTCCCAAAACAATTCACCACTGAAAACCCTATGAATAGCAAAGAAGCACTGACAATAGTGCCAGGCATGGCACAGTGTTGGGGAGTGTTTTGTTCCATTGTACATAGGGTCACTATGAGTCAGACCCAACTCAACAACACCTAACAACAAAAACAACTTCACAAGGAAATAAGAGGTCCTTGATCAAGACTTCCATGTATATCTTGCCATCAATTCAGTCCTCAAACTTTCCTTTTCCCCGATGTTGTATTGTCTCCTTGTTGTCTGGCTCCATCCCAAGCCTAAGTCATCCAAACAAGACTAAATAAAGATAAAACAAAGATCATGACTCAATCTCTGTCTAGTAAAGAATTTAGCCTTCTCATAGAGAAGTTTGGCCTTTATCTCTGATTCCTGGGAGGTAGCCTGTAAGTCCTGAGGATTTCTGTAGTGATAGGATTGCTTTTGCTATTCAAGGTAGGTCCGTAGAAGCACATGATGTCTGCCCAACTTCCAGGAGGGAGAAATTGGAAAATGAGTTCCATCATATGGAAAATCAATTGATCAATCAATCATGCCTACACAGTGAAGCTGTAAAACAAACAAAACCAAACAAACACTCCTAAAAACCAAAAACAAATCTCTGAACATCACAGTAGCTTAAGTAAGCTTCCCAGGTTGGCAATACTTTGTATATTTCCACACATAAATACTGGGAGGGTAATGTATCCCAAAGGCAATCAAAGCTTTACATTTGGAAAACTATCCCCTCATACTCTAGTCTATAAATATTTTACTCTGGCTGATTCTAATTTGTGTCATTTCCATATAATAAACCATAACCATGAGTATAATAGGTTTCAGTGAATTCTATGAGACTTTCTAGCGAGTTATTAAAACAGATTGCTTTTGGGAAAATCCCAAACTTCAAGTTGGTATCAGAAGTGACCATAATCTTGTATGGACTCCTCTCTCTAAATTTGTGGTTTCACTCTGTCTTAGTATGTTCATGATGCTGTAACAAAATACCACAGACTGTGTAATTTATAAAGAATATAAATTTATTTCTTATAGTTCTAAAAGCTGGGAAATCTAAGATTAAGGCATTGGCAGTCTCAGTTATCTGGTAAGGGCTGCTCTTTATCTCCAAGAAGGTGCCCTGTTGCTGCATCTTCTGGAGGAGAAAAATACTGTGTCCTTACATTTTGTAAAAACAAAAGGTCAAGCAATCCAAATGCTCTGTAAAGCTTCTTTCATATAAGGGCCTAACTCTATTCTGAAGGAGGAGTCCTCCTGTTCTAATCACCCTTTAATATTGTCACATCAGAAGCACCTGAATTTTGGAGGGGACACATTCAAATGATACCAGATCCTAACTCCTTGAAGTTAGGATCAGAAGTCTTGGGTAGACTTGGCAGTCTAAAGGACTGTACCTTTAATGTCACAGTCTGCCTAATTCAGGATATCCACATTCTTATTCCAGGTACTATTGATGATTCTTTATCTCTTTAGGATTAAACTTTTTGAAAGACTTACTTACAAAATAGGGCTGGGATTTAGCTCAGTTGGTAGAGTGCTGCGCTGCAGTCTCTGAGGTCCTGAGTTCGATTCCCAGCACTGCAAAATGGGAGAAGGACGTGGCAACCCACTCCTGTGGCAATCCCGAAACAGTCAGCCATTGAAAACCCTATGAGGGTCGCTATAAGTTGGACTCGACTCGACTGGCACCTAACAACAACAACAAAAACTTACAAATTATATCTCCATTTACTTTCCTATTCATTCCTCAACATACTTCAACTGGGCTTCTGCCCACACTACTTCAGTGGCACATCCCACAGCTCACCAATGCTCCCCTTATCAGTAAGATTCTCACCTGATGTGTCAGAAATATACACCACTCCATTCTTGAACCACTTTTATCTCTTGATTTTTGTAACACTACATCTTTTGTTTTCCTTCCTACCTCTAGCTACATCTCAGCTGATAGAGTGCTTCTTTTACATGCCCTGAGGCCTTGGGTTTGATCCCTAGCACAAAAACAGGAGAAGGATGTGGCAATCCACTTCTGAAATAATTCCAAAATAATAAGCCATTGAAAATCCTACAAGGATGCTATGAGTTGGATCTGACTCGAGGGCACCTAAAAACATCAACAAAGGAAACTAAAAGTCTATAGCTATACCACCCTGGCATCCGATCCCATCAGATATTGGAAGGTAAGTAGGGTTGAGCCTAGTGAGTACTTATATAGGAAACACCTGAGACCCCTGGGTGTTGTAGGCTTGGGAGAAAGATCTGGCAGTCCACTCCTGAAATAATTTGCCATTGAAAACCCTATGAATAGCAGAGAAGCACTGACAATAGTGCTGGGCATGGCACAGTGTCAGGGAGTGTTCCATTCTGTTGTACATAGGGTGGCTATGAGTCAGATCTGACTCCGTGGTACCTAACAACAGCAATCTGGTTACTACTTCTCATCTTTCTTTATAGGTACCTCTTCCTGAACTTCCCGATATACCCTGATGTTTTCATAGACTTCCTGGATGATTTCATGGTCTGGTGATTCTTAGTCCTATATCTTAACCTTAAACTTTCTCTTTAACTTCAAACATCATCACAACTATCTGAATTTAAGATAAATTGTAAGCTCCATGGTTCCTAGAATTTACTCATTGCTAACAATGACATATCACCAGAACATAACATAGTGCCTGGCATATAGTAGGCAGCCAGTAAATATTTGTTGAGTGAATGAATCAATGAATTAGTATATTATGTCTCCTATGCACATGATGGCACCTAACAACAACAAGCACCTCAAGCTCAATGTCTCTAATTGAACTCTTTAGTAGACTAAACCTACTCCCCCCTCTGGAGTTTTCAGTGTCAATAAAGGGTGTCATCATTCCCTCACTTGCCCAAGCTAGAAACCTTAAGAGTTATTCCTGACTTCTCTCTCTCTCCATCTCCTCTACATCTTATCCATCACCAAAATCTATCAGTTTTTACTTCCTAAAATTCTGTTGAATCCTTTCACTTCTTTCAATGTAGTCACTATTATCCATCTTAAAGACTATTCCAGGAGTTTCCATGTTGTTCTATCTACCTTAGGTCTTGCTCCTCCTACCCATTCTTCACACTTCAGAGTGATGCTTCCAAGTGCAGTGCTGACCATGTCATCCACAAACCTTTATACATTTTCCTCTACTCTTGAAATAAAGCCCAAACCCATTAATTTAGCTTAAAAGACCCATCCTGATCTGGTTCCAGCTATCAATTTCACATCATTTTTGACCCTTCCTCTTATCTTCCCTTCTCATTTTATGTTCCAGTCCTACTTCTACTGTATTTTATTTTCATTTACTCAAACCTATCTTCCCCTATTCACCTCTCACTCCAGGTCTTTGCATATACTGTTCATGTTCTCTCTCTCTCTCTCTCTCTCTCTCTCTCTCTCTCTCTCTCTCCCCTCTTTCCTCTCCCCCTTTCTCCCTCCCTCCCTCTCTTTCCTTCTCCTTTGGGAATGATCAACTTTATCTTCCTGACCTCATTGACAAACTTATTCCCTTCCACATCTAAGTCCTTCTTCCCATCCAG
Source organism: Pedetes capensis (assembly GCA_007922755.1). Classification (NCBI taxonomy): domain Eukaryota; kingdom Metazoa; phylum Chordata; class Mammalia; order Rodentia; family Pedetidae; genus Pedetes; species Pedetes capensis. The sequence continues at coordinate 24,829 of VMDO01016916.1, read as the reverse complement.
TCTTAAGTGATGAGAGCTCCCTCTTTCCATTCAAAGTCAAGAATGTTTCCACATCTACTCTTGATTTCATTTTCTTCTACTTAATCCAGTATGTTTTCCCAGCAATTATATCTCTTGCCATATACTTTCAATTTATCCTTCTCTAGTGGTCCTTTTCCTCTTACATATAAAGAAGAGTTTTTCCAAATTTAAAAATGTTTTGTTGGTCCTAGGCTCCCTTTATGATAAATGTATTATTTCTCTCTTGGCTCTCCTTTTGAGCTAAGTTTCTTGGGGTACACTTATACTCATTGTTTATATTTCTTCACCTTCAACTCATTCCTCGCCCTACTGCTCCTTCACAATTCCTCTGAAATGACTTATGCAAAACCCATCAGCTGTACACATGCTGCTCAAACCAATAGGCCTTCCTCTATTGTGCTCCTCAGGACCTCTCTTCTGCAGTTAACCTGATGAGGGCTGATTCCCTACAACTCTTACTACCTCTATTTTGATACAATTTTTTTCTCTTCCACATTCAATTAATTATCAATTTCTGCCAAATTGACATCCTGCATAATTTTGAGCTGTTCCTTTCCCCTCCATACATCCATATTACCACTGCCTGGATTTAAGTTTTTTACCATTTTTCAATTGGATATTACAAATGTCTCTTAACAGGTCTTCTTGCTTCTAGTCTTACCTTACTAAAAATGCATCCATTCTTCCACTGCAGTCAGGAATGTTATCTATCATGATATCTGACTTGTTGTTGTTGTTGTGTGCCGTCTGGTCGGTATCCGACTCATAGTGACCCTTATAGGGTTTTCAATGGCTGACTGCTTCGGGATTGCCTTGGGAGTGGATTGCCAGGCCCTTCTCCCATTTTTGCGGTGCTGGGAATTGAACTCTGGACCTCAGAGACTGCAGCGCAGCACTCTACCAACTGAGCTAAATCCCAGCCCACGATATCTGACTGCATCACTCCTTTTCTTTAAAACTTCAAGTATCTATCCATTGCCTATAGAATAAAGTTCAAGCTTCTGAGTTTGGCACATAATGTCCCCTATGACCCAGCCCCTGCCTAGCCTGAAAGCTTCCATCATCTCTTGCTTCAATTTATCCTTTAACAAAACTGAATAACTTGTAGACATGAAACAATCTGGCATTGAAAACCCTATGAATAGCTGAGAAGCACTGACATAGTGCTGGGTATGGTACAGTGTCAGGGAGTGTTTCCTTCTATTGTACATAGGGTTGCTATGAGTCAGACCCAACTCCACAGCACCTAACAACAACAGCATGCTTTGCACTCCAAACTTTCGATAATGTTTCCTCTGTGTACAATATTTTCCCCTTCTTTCTTTGATCTTAAGAGCCTCTTCTCTAAGATTCCATAATACCCCAGAAATGTCTCCAGCTACTACTATTTACCATCATATTGAAATTGCCTATTTAGATAACCATCTCCCCACTGGATTGTAAGCACTTTTAAAGATAAAGATCCTCATCTCAGCAGCTAGCATAGTGCCTGAAGTGAGCTGACAACCCAACTTCTTAGGGAGTTGATTATGGAATATCCAGCTCTCTAGTAGCCATTTAATCATTTTTAATCAGTGATTCTTGTAATTGGGACCTTTTGAGTCATTCAGTCTAGTCTCCTCTCACAGAAGGCCCCCTATAATAGGAACAGATAATTCACAGTTAAAGGTGGTAAACCATGTCAATTTCAAATAGCTCTTATTTTGGCACATACAGTTCCTTCTAGTGAGAGTGGGAATTGATACCACTTTCTTTGGACACAATTTAGTAACATGTATGAACGTTTGTATGTATTTACTTTTTCTTCCTTAAATATTTATATTTTTATTCCTAGTAATGTCTCTTTGAGAAATCTCTTCTCTGAAAATTATCCAAAAATATGGGAGGAGTTTATTACATAGTAATGTTCATCATGGGAATATTCACAATATAAAAATTAGAAATAGGCAACAGTTGTTGTTGTTGTTGTTAGGTGCTGTCAAGTCGGTATCCGACTCATAGCGACTCTCTGTACAACAGGGGAAACACTATTGTCAGTGCTTCTCTGCTGTGCATAGGGTTTTCAATGGCAGATTGATTTTTGGGAGGGGGTTGCCAGGTCCTTCTCCCAAGCCTACAGCTTCTAGTGTTCCCAGGCGGTCTCCCATCCAGGTACTAACCAGGCCCGACTCTGCTTAGCTTCCAAGATCTGACGGGATCGGATACCACAGGGCTACAGCTGCAGGCAGGCAACAGTACAGGAATTATTAATTAAATTATGGTGCATTCATAAAAAAGAAGTTAAATTATGTCATTTTAAGTGAAAAGCTAAGATATAAAATTGTCTATTCTATGTAATCTTAACTATAAAAATATTTAGAGAAAAACACCAAAAGGAAATGGTTGTTGATTATGGTTGATATTCTTATTATTTTATTTTCCAAATTTTCTATAGTAAATATGGATGATTTTATAATAAAAGTGGTAAGTTTTCTTTTGGTTTGCATTTTATTTTAGGTTTTATTGTTATTGTTCTAAGAAACTACTACCTTTCTCCTAAGAAATGAGAAGGAGGATACTTTCAGTTAACGTCAGGCAGAGTAGATCAGGTTCAACAAACATGAACTGAGTTTTCATCAAGAGTTGAGATTAGAGTATAGCTATAAATGAAACTATTGAGGCATTTACCAAGACACTCAAATATCACAGAACATACTCAGGAGAGGAGGAACTCATACTTTAGGAATCACTTTGTTAGAAAATTACTCTTTCCCAGCATGCTCCTAGTACCTCACTCTTGAGGTGGCAATGGTAACAAAAGACTCACAGCCACCTTAACCTTTTGGGGTTCCCATAATAACTCATTAGCCTACCAGAGCCTAACCTCTGAATCCTCTCATTTATGCAGAGTTATCTCCTTTTGCTACTATATTTCCATAACTTCTCTCTTAAGCACAACTCAGTATACTCAATCTAGTTCAATCCCTTAAACCTAGTGCAGTTTCTATGTTTATCCCATTCCTTATCCATTTGGGACTCATTTCTTTGTTATTCTTGCCTCATAGCAATTTGGAGTACATCAGCCCCATCCATGCCTTCTTTCACATACACACCATGGTTTATTTTATCTGCACCCACCAAACAGTAATGAGTAAATTATAGTTCCTGATTTGAAGGGTCTCATAATCCTGCTAGAAGAGCCATTCCATATGTCCAAGATAGGAAGAAGAAAGAGACTGATGTTCTCCCAGGGCAGCAGAAAGGCTTGTTTGTTCAAATGGATGCAGGATGCTTCTGGGATAAGATTGTCTTCCTTAGAATCACAGCTTTACAGGGAATAGAGAGTTATTGAGAATACAAGAGAACACTCTCCAATCTCACATTTTATTTTACAGATGGGACCATTGAGGTACTCTGAGCTTAACTGATGTAGTCAGAGTTTCACAATGAATTAGTAAGAGACCAAGGACTAGCACTCAGGCCTTATGGCTCTCATATCCACACTTTCTAGTGTTCTGCAACTCAGTTTGCTAATGGGAGGACAGCTGATTTCTCAAGCTTTTGCAGAATAAACACTCTTAACTCCACCCCCTCTACCCCCAAGTAGGATCTTCAGGAGCTAATGAAAACAGTTTCTGTTTTGGAGAAAGATTTAGGGACTCTGAGAATTACTTTGACCCTGAGGTTATTCCCAGAGGACTTGTTGGCAAAACAAACAAGAGTCAATTACTATTTTGACTTCAATTATCTGGGAAAAATTGAAACCATTGCCTCCTTTCATCTCTTGAATGCTGTTGACTAAAGGAGGAGCTGATTAGAGCTCTTAGTCTGGAATGCTGAGTGGCTCTGGGCAAGGATCCTGCATTCCAAGCTGACCTTGCCCCACCAAGAACAAGGGGTGAAAATAGGCATTGATCACACATTCCCAATACTTTGCTAACCCCCTGGCAAACAGAGTGTGTTTACTAAGATGCTATAAAAGGTATTTATCTAATTGAAGAATGCTCTCCCCTTTTATTAGTAAGCAATTAGACCACACTTTAGTACATTAAGAGTTTTTGTAAATCCAACTGCAAGCATATAAATTCTGTAATTGTGTAATTGTACATTGGGCACAAAACCATGGATTTTCTTCTATTTTGGCTTGACCATTTTTAAAAGCAATTTAGGGTTTTCTAAGCTAATGCTTATGTGGTGAGTGTTTTTTAAAGCCTAGAGTAATACATATAATTTAGCCATTCTTTGGTATTAAACCCGAACCAGAAAATGACACAATTCTGCACAAACATACATCAAGTACTTATTCTGTCCTTCTTCATCTCAAAGCTTGGGGATAATTCTTTTGTTTCACAATGTTTTTAAGTACAGTGGTAGCATAGTATCATTCTTTAGCATAGAAACCACAAAATTATTCTAGCGAAATATTTCCACACATCTTCATTTAAGCATTGTGTAGCTCATATGCATGCAATTGAATTTATCTAATGTAAATTATGGGCAAGGATTTAGCTCAGTTTGTAAAGTATTGCTATGCATTCTCTGAGGACTCAGGTTTGATCCCTAGCACTGCCAAAACAGGAGAATGATGTGGCAATCCAGTCCAGAAGCAATCCCAAAATAATCAGCAATTGAAAACCCTGTGAGACTTGCTATGACAGCACCTAACAACACTAAAAGTTTAAATTATGTTTGCACAACAGGAATGAGGAAGAAAAGTAAAGAGTGTATCAGTTTGAATATCAATTTTGTTAGATTGAATATATTAGGTTAAACCATATCACATTGTCAATATCTGATCATTCTTACACACATGTAGATTCTATGGTTCAAATTCTACCATATAAGTTCTGAAAATGAACATCATCACTGGTTCACATCCTTAATATAGAATTCAACCATTTGTGAAAGGTGCCACAAGACTTTATAAGTTACGTAGATACCATACTTTTCTATCAGTTTTACTACTGATACTTGTGAGACTTTGGGAGAAACACTAAGCTTTTGGAACCCTCTTCTTCCTTCTCTGACAAATGAGTGTGTTGAACTGGAACTCAAAAAAAATTCTTAATTTCGGTAAAAGTCATATCACTATCAAACTTAGGACAAACTGTAGATAATAAGACTACTATGTTAAGCAAGCAGAGATCAATGTCATTATGGAAATAGATGATACTAATGATACTACTGCATTTTTATATGCTCTAAGAAACCTTTAAGTGCACTGAACTAGACAATAAAGAACTAATTCATTGATAGATGATAATAATTAATAATTAATATTGAGGACAACTACAACTACCATTTATTGAATACATATTATGAGTCACATATTTAAGAGCCTCTTATGCATTATCCCTGATAGGGAAATCTGAGAGGACAGGGCACACAGACAGGAGGGAATGTGTTGAACTGTAGAGGAACATGTTTATCGGGGAAAAGTAAATGAGGAGGTGGTAAATAGGGTTGCTGGCAGCAGTGTCAGAAGAGAGGTGGTTACTGCTACAATAATCTGAAGTGAGGATGGAGCTTACATAGGACTTGCAAGACCTTTGTCTTAATATTGGTGGGAAAATGTGTTTTTTTTTTTTCAGGAAAGAAGGAGAGAGTAAGTTTGGGAGACGGGAATCTCAGGAATGCTCAACCTGTCTTTATCTCAGGACGTTGGGGTTCTGTCAGGGGAGGGGCCCTCTGTTCTCTCATGCTTGGCTTTTTGGTTATATAGGAATAAGGGGAAAGTTCTCATCTCTGGCTGCTTCCTGCTGAGAAGAGGCATAGTTGTCCTGGAAGGGGGGAGAAGCCAAATGTTGCTAGGAGGGTGGCAGGCTCATTTTGGAATTCAGCCTGAGAAACTGGGATGTGACTGTGGTGGAAATTTTCTTTGATTGTGCCTGAATGAAAGAGCTCAGAAATTGAATTAGGCAGGAAGCAAACAACAGAATGAACGTAATTATGACAAGGAGGCCCAGGAAGGGATAAAGCCTTTAATTTTTAAGGGGAAGACAGCCAGGAGGAGGAATGGGAACTTTCCTGGAGTCAGGTAGTATGGTTGAAAAAACAACATCTCTAGATTTTTTGTCTTGCTGTTCCAGTGTGAATTTTAGCAGTGATGTCAAGAGTTAGTAAGGATATGAGCTGAATAGCTGTTTGCATTAAAAGAGAGTGGTCAGAGATATGGAAATAAGTTTTGAAGGGGCAGCATTGACTTTAATTTTATTTTTCACAAACCTTCTGCTACTTTAATCTTTCTGGATTTCCCCCCCTCCTTCTATTTATCCATGTAGTGTTGGGGCAAAAGTTTTCTGTATCAAGTTCCTTCCTTTCCATAAACAGCTTCTTATTCCTTTTGTCCTTCTAAAATCTATATTTCTTAACTTTCCTGTATCTTTCTTTTTATAATATGTTTGGACCTTTTGGTCTTGTAGATAATTTTATCTTGAGGCTATGGAGACTCAGAGGGAACATGTGTTATTAAGCATTGGGTATAACAAGGAACCTGGTGGGGGCTCTTCCATCTAGGAAGAAGCTGGTCCAATGGAGACTCTTGTCTCTAGGTTTTTAGTAGTAGATAGAGTCTGATGGGTGGGCTGGGACTTTGCTTGGCTCTATAATCAACACCCACGGAAGTAGCAGTCAAGAAATCAAAAGACGCATTGCTCTAGGAAAAGCTGTGGCAAAAGATCTCTTTAGAGTATTGAAAAGCAAAGATGTCACATTGAAGACAAAGGTGCATCTGACACATGCCAAGGTATTTTCAGTGGCATCATATGGTTGTGAAAGCTGGACATTGAACAAGAGAGACAGAAAGAATTGATGCTTTTGAATTGTGGTGCTGGAGACGTCTATTGAATATACCATGGACTGCCAAAAGAACCAACAAATCTCTCCTAAGAGAAGTGCAACCAGAGTGCTCCTTGGAAGCAAGAATGGCCAAACTGCGTCTTACATATTTCGGACATGTACTCAGGAGAGAACAATCCCTGGAGAAGGACATCATGTTTGGGAGAGTGGCAGGTCAATGCAAAAGAGGAAAACCCTCCACCAGATGGATTAACACAGTGTCTGCAACAATGGGCTTAAACATAAATAAGATCGTTTGCCTGGCACAGAATCGGGAAGTGTTTTGATCTGCTGTACATAGTGTTGCTATGAGTCGGACTTAACGGCACCTAACAACAACAACAACAAGAGTCTGATGACTGTGTGTGTGGCTCACACACTTTGTTATTAGGAGGCAGAAGAACTCCATTAATAACTTTTAATAAAGTTCTCTGCTTGGCACTGAGGTAAATATCTTTCTGGCCCCATAAGATGTATCACTGTTACATGTGTGGATATCCAGACAGCTTTTAAAGGAAATTCTTTTGGTTTTGGGCATTCTCATCAACACTAGTTACTATATAGGTTTACATAGAAAGGGGTCCTGGGCAATTGATTAAGGCAGACAAAGAAGCCCTTCATATAAGAAAGGAAATTAAAATTTGTACTTGCCATATCAGGAGTTATCCAGAGGCTGTTAGATGGTCTTCTGTAGTTACTTGAGGTAAGACTCACCAGGAAACCGTGGACAGCTTCCAGTCCTCTGGGGTAGCCTTTATTGGAACTGACTGAAGGCCTGTCCTCATTTCAGAGATTAAGATTTCACTGCTTATGGTGGAGTTCTCTTTGTAGAGGTGGCAAAGCCTTGTTTGCTTAGGACTCTGTTGGAGGCTGGCATTGGCCTCTGAAGAATCTGTTCTTTGGCCTGGGGAAATAGAGTATTCCCCAGGACTAATGGCTATCACTTGGACTTGTTCTACTACTTATAATCACATTCCCGAGCCTTTTGAATTTTCAGTTTTACCTGTGTTGCTATAAATCCCCAAAGAAAAACTTAACAGTAAGAGAAAAACCTGGGATACTTAAACTCAGATGCATTGAGTTCTCCTTTTTGAGACCCTGAACATGAGGGTGCTGGATTTATTGGTCCAGCAAGGTTACGTGGCTAAAGAGTTGGTTTCCTGACTTATTGGGGGAAATCTTTAAAGAAGGACAATCTCCCACTTGAGAGAGTTTTGCTTTATTAGCTAGAGGTATCATGTATGAGTTAAGGTTATAAATAGGAACATAGTTAAAAGTGTCCTGTCTTTTTGTATAAGTGTTTTGTTGTAGGATATCTAAGAGTCGAGTTATTCATTTGAGAGAGAGAATAAAGGAATTCATGAAGAAAGTGTCCCTTGATAATAGGAAGTATGTCCCTTTTTTAAGGAACTTGAGAGTCAGGCATAGGCACAGGGCCTGGCTCTTGGTGACCACTTAAGGTGAAGAGACCCAGGGAATCAGGCACGGGCATCCCATGACAATAGGGGAACTCTGGTACAGGTTTAGCAGGCATTTTAGAAGTAAATAGTCTTGTTACATATGGAGGGCAAATGAGAGAGAGATGCTGCATTTTCAAAGGTCGATGAATGACCTGTGAGGGAAGCTCAGAGGTTAATAGGTAAAAAGCAATAAAACCTAAAATGGGGAAAAAATCATGTTGGCCAAAAGGCATAGAAAAGTAGGCATGGTCTTATAATCTGGAGCAGAGGTTCCTAAACTGAGGGAAGCTGCAAGACTAAAGAAGGAAAAACAGTAAAAATGAAATCAGGAATTGGGCCTGAATGTCCGTCAATTCCTTTGGTCCTTATAGTACAAAGAAAGGGATCCTGGAAGAACAAGCTAATAAGAAAGAAAATATTAAGCTTATCTCAGTAAAGAGAGAAACCTGAAAGATTGCCAATCCTCCAGGTCTAGGAGTGTCCCAAGAAATGGCCCATTTCTTGGAAATGTTTGTTTTGAGGGATGGTAATTCCCCAAAGATTACCTAAGTTTCAATTGGGCTCAGTTGGTTAAGTGGTTGCTCTGACACTCTGAGGTTCTGGATTTGATCCCCAGCACTGCAAAAATGGGAGAAGGACTTAACTGTCCATTCCTGAAACAATCAGCCATTGAAAACCCTATGAATAACAGAGAAGCACTGACATAGTGCCAGGCATGATGGCACAGTATCAGAGAGCTTTTCTTTCTGTTGTACATAGGATAGCTGAGTTGGACTTGACTCAAGGGCACCTAACAACAATAACAACAAGAACAATTGGGAGAGACCAGCTTGTCTGAGTCCCCAGGGGAGGGAGAGGTGGATCCCTGAATGCAGAACATAGCATCAGAGGGAACCCAGAGGGGATGTCCACAGCAGTTAGAGGGTGTGCCCTGTGTTGGAGAAGTCAGATTTTTTCTTGGACTTGGAGAACAAACTGGGAGAGTGAGAGAAAGAGCAAGAGAGGTCTACATTACCCTAGGAGAGAGGAGGTGCATTGGGACGCAGGGCAGCAGGATTATCTCAGCCCTAGGTAACATCAACAGCAGGCTGCTCAGGAGGGAGCCTGAACTGTGGATCAAGGGAAAAAGGGAAAATTATTGAAGGGAGACAGACTGGGCGAGTTAGCAAGGCTGCTAGTGGAGAAGCTACAGGAGTGTCATGGGGGAGTGGCAGAGATAAGGAAAAGAAAGTTTTCCTGTTGTGGCAGCAGGAGGGCTAAGGGGCCTTAATTTCGAGCAGGGCAAACATTTGAGCTTCCTTCCTCCAACACTGTCAGCCCCAAGGCGGTGGAGGCCTGGAAGTGGGGAGAATGCCATCCTTTGTCAGTTGAGGTGACTCTAAAGGAGTCTGAATTAGGAGAGGGAGAAAACACAAGGTGAAAATGTTCCCATGGGTTTTATGAGAAAGGGTGTAGGGAGAAGGTAGAGTGGAGGTGGCTGGAGTTGTAGAACCTGGATCCAGAGCCAAGGTCCTGGGGAAAGTTTGGTTAGAGACTACTGGATTTGTAGACTTTAGAGATAGGGTATCAGGAGCAGACTGAGTAGAATTTTGTAAATCAAGTGGAAGAGGCCATGAGGAGACTGCAGTGGGTAGAACAGGTTTTATAGAGGGAAAGAGGATAAAAAGTTCAAGGATAGAAAAGACTCAAATTGGGGAATCTCAATACTTTCTGTTTTGATGGAAATTATCCAAATTAGTTAAGGTATTAAAATCAATGGTTCTATTTTTTGGCCAGACTGAATTTCTAGCCAGCCATTTCTGGGTCCAAATGGCTTTAATTTCAGATTGGAGATCTAGGGGCTTTAAATTAGCCCAGAAGGGAGTTTAAAAATATCTCCTTTCCTGTTCTCATGTTCAGAGGGAAATGTAGAGGTGTATGAGGAAGAAAGCATCCTTAATTCCTGAGTACCTTAGACCTCCCCTGGAGGGTTGAAGGTTTTGGTAGGGCTTGTGCCAAGACTTCAGAATGGGTACCACAACAATGGCACAGAAGGGAAAGTAAACAGTCGACCAAAATAGGAGGAGAAAGGCAAACAAATGAGAGCAGGGAAGCCAGACAATCAGGAAGAAAACCTAATTACTCACCAACTGGACAGGCAGAGCAATTTTCCTTCAGGAGATTAGGGGTTGAGAGCTGGTTCCATTGTGTCCAGGTGGGATAGGCTGGGGCTCATGTTGTAAGGCAAAGACTTGACAATCTCCTGGGCTTTGGCACCAAAATAATAGGAAAATCTGAGAAGAGAGCATTCAAAGTCATGACAGAATCTGGTGATCTGTGGAGGAATATGTTTACTGGGGGGAAAGTAAAGGCAAAAGAGAATCAGAAAATGGATTGCCAGCAGCAGTGTCATAAGGGAAGTGGGTATTGCTACAAATATCTGAGGTGAGATTGGGGTTTATATAGGACTGGCAAGGCCTTTGTCTTAACATTGGCTGGAAAAGTTTACTTGCAGGAAAGGAGGAGGGAGCAACTTTGGGAGACTACAATCTCAGGAATGCTTGACCTATTATCTGAGGACCTTGGGGACTCTGTCATAGGAGGGGCCCTTTGTCCCCTCAATGTCATTTGATTTTATACCATATACATGATAAATGTTTCATAAGGAACTATCCCAGAGAACAGAAAACCCTAATATGTAGTGTTTTCTAATTTCCATGGTGTAAATATTTTTGCCTTGGTAGAATTCCAGCTATAAATCTTACTTCACAAACATGGCAGAGCTAGAAAAGATGCACAGTAGCACACTAGTATATAATAATTTCACCATCCAGATACAGTAGATATAAATGACTTCAAGAGCAGATATAAAACACAGTACAATAATTAGGAAGTGATTAATTTTGCATATTTATTGTTTTCATTTCAGTATCATTTAAATATAACTTATATAATTTAGTTTATAATGACTATGTTTAAAAACTAGTTCACAAAACTCCTGAACATTTAACAGTTTTCACAAACTGAGAGCACCACAATATGTGAGATTGATTGTACCATCCAATTTCGTTGAAAACAGAATAGTAACACACAAAAGGTTAAGTCATTTGTAAAGGTTGTTGTTGTTAGGTGCTGTTGAGCTGGAATCCGACTCATAGCAACCCTAAGTACAACAGGCGAAACACTATTGTTGGTGCTTCTCTGCTATTCATAGGGTTTTCAATGGCTGATTGATTGGAAGTGGGTTGCCCATCCATCTCCCAAGCCTACAGTACCTGGTGTTCCCAGGTGGTCTCCCACCCAAGTACTAATCAGGCTAGACCCTGCTTAGCTTCAGAAATCTGACCCCACAGGGCTGCGGCTGCAGGTATTATAAAGGTTGTTGTTGTTGTTGTTAGGTGCCGTCGATTGTAAAGGTTACATACTCATAAATTCAAATCCTGATTTGCCAGACTATAAACCTTAACTCTTTAATTCTGAAGAAGTTTATAAGATGAATTTAAATAACACAACTTTTATATAATCCAAGGAGTATGTTTTTGATTGTACATAAGATACCACTAAGCAAGGCTAAAAGTGAAAGGAGAAAGCAAGATGTGAATTTAAAGGAATGTTTTCTAGAAGAGAGCCCATTGAGAGAAAAGATACAGGTCATTGGTGACAAGTTTCTCTTTCATGACATTCTCTAAGGTTAGTCAGAAGGAACTAGTAATTGAAAAAAAGAGAAGTCAGAATAGTGAAGAATCGAATCTATTCTTAGATATCACCAAGGGGTATTGAGGTATGAAATCCCCACGAGAGGGGCTCATTAGTCTGGAATGTTTGAGGAATGCTATCTCTTTGATTTATCTACACTGGGATCTCTGTAGATTGTGACAGATATTATCACATTTTCTCCCAAAATTTTCAAGATAAAAGAAGGAAAACTCTATATTCATAGTGATAACTTTTTCATCCTTGAGTAATTTTTGCATCTACTTTATTCAAAATTTAGATAAATAAATTTCATTGTTATAGCATTCCATCCATTCAGAAGTATTCTCTCTCTGTCTCTCTCTCTCTCTCTTTCATTTTCTTTTTTTCAGTGCTAGGGGTTGAACTGAAAGTCTCACAAATGCTTTGCAATCACTCTACCACTGGGCTGCACCTCCACCCTATTTTTTACTTTTTATTTTGAGACAGGGTCTCACTAAGTTAGGCAAGCTGCCTCTGGCCTCAAACTTGTGATCCTCTTGCTTCTGTCTCCTGAGTCACTGGGATTATAGGTATGAGACATCATGCCCAGAAAACTATACAGAAGTTTTAAACATTTTAAATAGGCAATGTTTCACTGGTATCATTGTCTAAGTAGTCTGGGATGAGCATAAATGGGTCAGTCTTTATGCTTTCCATGAAAAGTAAGACTTAGCCGGACATGGTGGCACACGCCTTTAATCCCAGTGACTCGGGAGGCAGAGGCAGGAGGATCACAAGTTCAAGACCAGAGGCAGTCTGTGTAATTTACTGAGACCCTGTCTCAAAAAAGTAAAAAAAAAAAAAAAAGAAAGAAAAAAAAGGGCTGAGACTGCAGCTCAGTGGTACAGCACTTGCAAAACATGCAAGCTTGAGACCCTGGGTTCAACCCATAGTACTGCAAAAACAAACAAACAAACAAACAAAAACCTTACTTTGACATTTACCACACTTAAATTCATTGTATGGCTATAGCATATGCTGTAGAATTATAAGCTGTTAGTTTTTAGAACATCTATGGTTGATTTCAGGTTCAGGCTGTGTGCAGGGTTTTCTCAGAATGCTATCACCCAGATTGTAGAATTCTCTTCATATATTATGATTCTGTGTTTGGTTTGATATTGAATGACATTCATTCATATGAAAACTATGCTTTTGTTAGTGCAGCCAGTGTGTCTGTTCACTAGAGCTAAGCTCAAGGTAACTTCCTTATGATAGCTGGGAAATGATTTCTTTGATCATTAATTCTTGCTTTACAGTGGAGTTCTAAAAGTTCTTGAAGGGACATATAAACAAATTAAGGTAGTATATTTTTAGTATTTATACCAAACTGTGAGTTAAACTTATGAGCTTTGTTAGAATTGATAAATGAAAATAGCCTCTTTTTTATAATTGAACATTGAGCAGTCTAGGGGAATTGTCCTAAGACTTTCTGTCTCAAAGTAAGATACTTCAGATTCATCTTCTACTTTATAATTATGTCCTTGTAATTTTATTGAATTCATGTTTATTACTAAATTTGTAACAGCTTTATCAGAAATGCCATCCTCCTCCATAATTTTATTTCTTCAGATATATATACTTTATGATCTTTATGCCATCAAAAATAGACATTTCTAATCACATCAGAGCTGGTGAATGCTTTCTGGTTCATTTAGTATAAACTCTTTATTTCATAAAGGAATCTAAGGTCTAGTAAGGATAAATGTGTTACACATCAATATCTTACTAGTTTTGAACTTTACAGAGGAGGCAGTAGGAGCACATGGTGGATAAGAGTTATCCACATCATGGCAGATCAGGAGCAGAGAGAGAACTGGCATGAACAGAGGACCTGTGGAAAATTTCCAAAGGCTTGTGCCCAGTGACCTACTTCTGCCAGCCAGATCCTACCTCCCAAAGTTCCACAGCCTTATAAAACAGTGCCGTCACCTGGGGACATTCAAACATGAGCCTTAGGAGCTATTTTATATTCAAATCCTGATAGATAGTAACCACCGAGGACAAAAGATAAGAGATGGGGCTGCTGAAAATGTTCTGTCCAACATAGTAGCTGCTATCCACATATGGATATTTTAATTTTTAAATTAATTAAAAATATACAAAATTAAAAATTATTTTCCTCCATTGTATTAGTAATATTTCAAGCGTTAAATAGATACGTGATTACTAGTTACAGTACAAGGCAGTACAGAATATTTAGATATAATATTTCTATCATTCCAGGAAGTTCTTTTGGACAGCACTAGAAGGTTGTTTGTTTTTTGTTATTTTGCTTTGTTTGTTGTAGTCCTTGGAATCAGATTTAGTGCCTGGTTCATGCTAGGCAAGTGCTCTGACAGTGAGCTACACCCAGTCCTAGAAGCCTGGGTTGACTCTCCACTGAGTTTCTAATTTTGGTGGAGGCTTTTCAGCTGGGAAGTTCCTTGCTTCTTGACACCAGGTGGATCTCTCAAAGAATTAAAATAAAAAAAACTTTCTTGAGTAACAATGTACTCAGCTCCTAAATTGTACCACAACCTTCCTTTCAAAAGAACAAGTCTCACTGTCCTGTATTGTAGGCCATATCACTCTTGCCCTGTTTGGAGAGTGAGGGTGCAGGGAAAGCATGAGGGAGAGAGGATCTAGGATGTAGCATTTTGAAGGCAGAGGTCTTGATCATTCAAGTTTGCTGAGATCCTCATACTAAGCTTAGTTAGCTCCACTGGGGATACAAAAATGGTCAAGATCACGTTTTAGTGGCTCCTTTGCCCAAGAGTCCTTTTCATTTTCAGCTACTTTGGCCTAAAGGCCTGGGACTTGCCCTAGCTAAGATCCCACACTACCCACCTTGGCAGTGCCTTAGTCTATATCAGACAATAGTCCTTCCTCATTCTGCAATGGAAATACCAGTGGATTTCATAGGAAATGCTCAAGACTAAATGGGTCAACTTCAACAAGAGTATTTATATTTCAAAATCTATCTCGCCAGGCATGGTGGCACACTCTTGTAATCCCAGTGGCTGGGGAGGCAGAGGCAGGAGGATTGCAAGTTCAAGGCCAGAGGCAGTCTGCATAACTTAGGGAGACCCTGTCTCAAAAAGTAAGGAAAAAAAATGGGCTGAGGGTGCAGCTCAGTGGTCCAGCACTTATAGAGCACACAAGCGTGAGGCCCTGGGTTCAAACCCCAGTACTGCAAAAACAAAAAAATAAAAAAACCCTATCTCCATGCCTCCCTTCACTCCCTCCTCCTCACTTGCCCCCACTTTGCTGCCCAGTAAAATAAATAACTTGAAATAATTCATTTATATGTTCCTTCCAAGTACTAAAGTTGTTTGACCTGATGGCTCTGGGGATAATAATGCTTTTGAGCCAAAAGGAAAACTGGCCTAGGAGATTGACTGGGTCAAAAGGTATCTTCTAGTTGTAAAGGTTTCTTCTTACCTCCATCCACACTTTTCTCTGGACTTCAATCTTGTTTATTGTCTTTCCCTCTATGTGCATGTAGATTCCTAAATCAGCAGAGGAAAAAGCTTGGTTTGGGTTGTTAAAACTGGGATCCTGAGGCTGGGGATGTAGCTCAGTAGTAGAATGCTTACCTAGCACATGGGAAGCCTTGGGTTTAATTCTTAGCACCACAAACAAACAAACAATAGCAACAACAAAAAACCCTTGGATACTGAAAGCACCTGACAGAATTCACAAAAGATGCAGAGTTTGTTTCTGAGGTATGACCATACCCAAAATAAACCCTAGCTCTCAACACTGTGATTCTTTAGAAATCTCTAGCACAGAGGTTTTTCGGAGCAACACTGGGAACCTTAAAGTTTTCTCTAAATAGTAAGAATAATTGCCATTTACTGAACAACTATTATATGCCAAGCATACCTACTTGACTCATTATAGGCATTAGCTCATTTATCTCAACTCCAGCACCATCTCTATTGCACAAATGCCAAAAGGGTTTGGAGAGTCCTGGTAATTTGCACTGACTCATACAGCTAATATTTTGTAGCCAGGATTAGAATACGACTTCATCAGTTGCTTCAGTCCATCTGTTTTACACTCTGCCATTAATTTTCAAATTATGTTCCAAGGAATCCTAAATGTCCTTCTTAAGATTTTCAAGACTGTTGAGGAGATTGGGGATGAGGGAAGAAAGGGGACAGGAAGGATATAAGGTGACCTCTATCTCTGTCCATATCTTGCATGCCCTGCTCACCTAGAATATTTAAGCCCTACACACATTCCTTTAGCTACTTTATGTACTGAGATTTTATATAATTTTTCTCAGCTTTAATAAAAATTCAAAACCAACTTTACTAGGATCTGCTTTCTCCATTGTCCTTCTGATGCCATCCCAGCAATACTTTTATCCAATTTAACTGACATTTCCATATGTTAAGCGATTCTGCAGTGGAGGAATGATTAATAAAAACAGATCATTGTGTATCTTTAACTATGTTGTCTTAGTTACAGATTCAGAAATGCTCTGGTAGAAGTTGATTATTCAGAGGTATGTGAGGCCAATTCATCAGAAAAAGAAAGTGTCTGGGCCACTGCTGCTTGCTTTCTCTAAAAAAATAAATTAGGTTTAGACAAGATGATCATTTGATGTGTGATGGCCCTTGGCCGAACAAAATATATTCACTATCATTTCTTTCCAAAAGGATCATTTTCTCAATCAGAGGTAATGGGTCTAGATTTCAAAGTGAAGCTTGTTCACTCTTTTTCTCATTCATTAACCACCTAGAAGATTTATAACCTCAGAGTTTTTCTATTAGGTATAACTGCTTAGAAGCCTGAATGGAGATAAGCTCCAATTTGTTTTTTACCTCCTACAGTGTTCTTTAAAAGAAGTTAAGATATTCCCCAAAGGATATCATATTTTGCTCATGGTATTCTTTGAGGTTGATGTGTGTGGGCGCACACATGCATGCTCATGCACAGGCAAAAAGGCATTTGTGTGTAATAGGGTTTCCATATATATTAGATTTATACCTTGGGACAATGAACATTATGATGAGATTCAGGACGCACTACCCGGAAATATGTCACTTTGTCATATTGAATAGTTTAAGCTGGAAGAAACTGAGAAAACCACAGGTCTTTCTGACCTTTCCTAACCTTCTCCTCTGAAGCTGGTTATAAAATCTAGGAAAGAGTTTCTGATTTTCCCTTAAAGCAAGTCATAAGATTTTCACGTGAGAGTTGTCTTCCCTACACTCAGAGGAAAAGAGCATCCTTATCTCTGAAGATGGAGGTTCACTGAAAAGAATATGAACAAAGAGGTTTCACTAAGTATCTCCCATCTTATTATCATAAGATCATGCCCTTTTTACCCTATCATATTTCTCCACAACAATCCATTCTTCATCAAATCTACTATAAAAAACAAAAGTTTAATTTCTTTGGGTCTTCATTTCTTTATGAAGGTTCCTATGTCACATAAAACTTAAATAAATTTGGATGCTTTCTATTATTAATCTGTCTTTTGTTGTAGGAACCTCTGCCATGATCCTGTGGTAGGTAGAGAAAAAAATTCTTTCCTCCTCCCTACAAAATGTCAAAGAGCAAGCTGCCCTTGCACAATCTGCTTGTTCAGTCCATTTACCAAATAACAATCAACAACATTAATCATATATTTTTTATGCATAACCAGAGAAGGGGAATCAGAGATTTTCAAACAGGAGACAAATGACTTCTTGGCAAAGAAATTGTGAAGCAGATTCCAGTATGGACTATGAAATCAGAGTTACAGAAATTTATTGTCCCATTCATCTTGGCATTTTGTGCTAGTGAACACAAGATTGAGATCCTATGCCCTAGGACTATATAATCCAGAAGGAAGATGAGGCATTTAGCTCATGATACTGGTTGGATATTTCTTCCAATAACAACTCTCATCCTTGTGTGAAGGAAATAGATCTTTATCTAGAGTAGAAAGTTGCCAAAGGGATGTGTGTGTAGGGATGTGTATACTGTGAGATGCTTGGTTAAAAAATGAAACTGAAAAAATACACTCCACAGAGGTAGGAATATAATTTTATGTTCCTGGTGGAGTGGGATGTTTGTGCATAGGAAAATGTTTTGTTTTGTTTTGTTTTGTTTTTGGCCATTTTAATCTTTCTTCAGAGGTAAAAGGGAAGGAAAATGGTGGTGCGTTGGGGAGTAGAGGAAGGTTCTCTGGAGAAGAGCACCAGACTCCCAATGCCTAGGAGAATTATGGCAGGAGTACCTCAAAGAGATATCCTAGAAAAATTGTCTGGGTCCAAGGAAGCTACGAGCATCCAAAGGAGAACTGAAACTATGAATATGGAAAAAGATATCCTCTTCTGTGAATTGCACTTTTGTATAAAATACATTTTCAAAGACGTGTCGAATCTGGTTGCAAGTGTGGAAAATGGGCCCACTGCTATGCTTTCCCATGTGCAAGGGTAGGAGGCACTTCCTGTCAAATGAAGAATGATAACCAGAGAAGCCCCTGTCACTTCAATAAGAAGCTTACTAAGTAACTGAAAAAACATAAGTTACCAATGCCAATCAATGAATGAGTACACTCTAATATGGAATTTAGTGGACACAGTGCACAAGTTCTCTCTTTTCACTGTGGACTAATTATGCCATCTCATTTAACCTTCGAAACAGCATCATGAGGAAGGGGAAACTAAAGTTGCTATGGATAGAGTAACTTATTCAAGGTCACAGGGCTAGGTGCTACAATTGAACGTGTATATGTCTTCATCCAAACTCAATATTCTATACTTTTTTAAAAAACCTATCTTTCAAATAGGAAGGTAGATAGATATAAGAAAGTTTGTGATGAAGGCCAAATTCATGGTGAAAACATAACTATATAACAAAATTTTCTTTCCTTCTCTATTATAAGAATTGTTTTAAAAATGTTCTAAGAAGCATGTATTCACTTAGCCTGAGGATGGGAAAATAAGTCTTGTTCTTTGATCTATGAAAAATATTAATTTATTAAAAATAAGATCAATAAGCACAAATTATAATGACTATTTGACTTTCAAATAATTATTCTTTGTTTAACCCTGGATAGAGAATCAATTTTTCCATCAGAGTAAAGGGAATAGGGGAAGCAAAATTATGAGGAACCAATAACAACTTAATTTAATATGGTTTCTATTATAAAACACTCAAATTGCCCACTTTTTAATTCAAGTGCAGAGAACAGAGCATTTTATTTATAAGAATAAATGATACTAAATACTTTAGTTCCTTTTGAAGACTGAACAAGTATTAGATGTAGTTGGAAAAATAGTTGAACGACAGAGCAAAGAGACCCCATATCTGACAAGCTGTCACTCAATTCTCAGCTCTGGGTTATTTAGCTGCAAGAGTCTGGGAAAACTGTATAGAATTAGAAACTAAAGAAAACAGATTTTTCTACTCCAAGAACTTCATGTTATAAAGGAGGAAGTGAAGTCCCACACATAGTAAATGACTTGCTGACTATCAAACAAATAGTGGAGAACTAGAACTATTCCATGCCTTCCTCACTTAGCTCCTCAGTGCTTCAGTTTCCTACTCTATAAAATAAGCAATATGAATAGGAAACTGTACAATATGGAAGGAGCATTGACTTAGAGATTGATATCCTAGGTTTGAGTGCTCTTCTCCAAAGCCAGCTATTGTCCTCAGGCAAGTCCACACCCCTTTATAATCTGTTTTCACAAATTTGAAATTGAAATTAAAATTTCTGTACAAGCTATATCAGAAGGATGGTTATAGAAACTAATAAGCTAATGTACAGGGAAGTACTTTGACAGCTTGAAGCACATCAGAGGAGCACAGGAATTATGATGATGATGATGGTGATGATAGTGATAACAAGAAAATCTCCCTTGCTCTCAAATTTTAGTTGTAAGGAAGAGCTTACATTTGGAGGAAGTAGAACAGGTTATATTGATAGAATAAGAGACAAATCATGGAGAATTGTAAATGACAAGATGTGGGGTGAAATGGCTTTTTAAACATGATGGAAGAATTGGCAAGATTTCCAAATAAAAGATGCCCAATTAAATTTAAAATTAATCTAAATAAAAGATAGTATGTTGTTGTTGTTAGGTGCCATCGAGTCAGTATCTGACTCATAGCGACCTTACATACAACAGGCGAAACACTCTTGTCAGTGCTTCTCTGCTGTTCATAGGGTTTTCAATGGCGGATTTATTTTGGGGAGTGGATTGCCAGGTTCTTCTCCCAAGCCTACAGTATCTGGTGTTCCCAGGCAGTCTCCCATCCAAAGACTAACCAGGCCCTATCCTGCTAAGCTTCTGAGATCTGATGGGATTGGATGCCACAGGGCTACCGCTCCAGGCAAAAGATAGTATAGGTATGTTCAAAATATTACATGAGACGTACTTATATTAAGAAGCTATTTGAAATTCAATTCAACTGGGTATTCTCTATTTTTATTTACTAAACCTGGCAAACTCAACAACTGGGGAATGCCTTAGTTTCATTTGTGCTATCACAACAGAAAACCTTAGGACAATTTATAAACAGCATGTTTTTAGTGCTTATAGTTATAGTGTATGAAAAGTCCAAGATCAATGCACCAGCAGATTCAGTGTCTGGTGAGAGTGCAGTCTGTGATTTCAAGATGATACTTTTAATTATGTCCTCACATGGTTGAAGAGTCAAGCAGATCCCTTGCACCTCATTTATAAGAGTACTAATACCATTTATGATGGTTCTCCCCTCATGACTTCACCTCTTTCTAAGGGCCTCACCTCTTAATACTATCACACTGGCGATTAAGTTTCAGTGTATGGATTTTGAGATGTAGGGGATACTTTTAGGAAGTGATTTCTGTGAAGGGTGGGAAATGATGTATGAAAACAATGGTTCAAGGCAATTTGCCAGTCATCTACATACACACGGAGGAGCAAAAGCAAGGAGACTGTTTTAGCTTGGTTTTCTCTAAAAGTAAAACCGAAGGAAGGCTTGGTTTAAAGGTAGTAATTTATGTAGAAGGTGAGGCCAGGAAACTTGGTGAGGAAGGGAAGAAAGTGAGAGCCACTATGAGGGTACATTATATAGGTCATTAGTATAGGCAGTGGGCTGGCTCAATTCCACTAGTTTCTTGTAATGCCTATACAGTATCTCCTAGGAGGGGGGCTAGGGCCCTTATTCCACAGCTTCCTGTACCCCACTGATTCAGAGTTGCCCCTGGGAGTAAAGGGGGTCAGAATATGCTACTGCAAATATACCATTTTGACTTAAAGATGTTTTGACCTAAAGGCAATTGAAAAACAGCAAATACAGAGAAGAGGTATCTATCCTTATCTCTATTTGCCTAAAATCAGGCCATAGATTTCTCATTTTAAAGGTGTTTCCCCTCCCCTTTTAGAAAGGGAAAAAAGACTCTTAGTCACAGAACTGTTAATCACCAAAACAACTCTAGACCTTTATCAGCCCAGAAACAACATACATAACAATCTAAATAACACTTATCTTCCATTAGTTCCCCACCCACACTCTGCATACTGGCCTTCCCACAATTCACCAGCCTAGATGCTCAAAATCCTTTCCCTTTGTCTTTTCACTGCTCCACAAATTTATTGCCTTTTGTTAAAATTATATATTAGCCTCTGTGTCTGATGGCCTTTTGTAGTTTTCATTTCCCTTCCTATGAGATGTCTACCATGCAAAAGTATTACCATCAAATGAAATGTACTGTTTCTTCTGTGAATCTGTTTCTATCTGTTTCATTTGCAGGGCCCTTAGTGCCAAACATAAGTAGATAAAGGGAAAATTTTTCCCTATTTTATAGGCTTATTAACACACTCACAAATCTAGGCTTCATGACCCCTTGAAATGAGCAATTTCCAAAAGCTTCAGAGAAAGCCCAGAGGCAGTAAGAGTTAGAGTATCTCAGAGAACCTGAAGTTGGATGCTGTTGGCAGTAGTCTGATCCCTCACTAGCTGTCTAGCACACCCATGTATGAAATAAGAAGATAGTGGGAGAGATGTGATGTCAAATACCTAAAACATCTATGGAGACTGCAAACAGGCCATCTATGTAGTGCAGAAGTGACAAAGTCTTAGATTGGAATAAATTATTCTTTTCTTCCAAAACCACTTATTGAACATCTACTATATGGCAAACATGTTCTAAACTCTGAGGAGTCCATAAGAAGAATGATGCAGTTCCTGCCTATAATGTAGTATTCTAAATATTATCACAAAGATATATTTAGAATATTATTAAATTAAGAGAAAGTACCCAAAAAGAAAGCAATACAGAGGAGTAAAAAACATTGACTAGCAAGTAAAATTAAGTAAATCAATAACTCTCCCCTGTCTTTCACTTCCAGCATCCAAATGTGAACCCAAAATTTTGAATAAGGATGACTGTGGAATAATAGAATTAAGACAACTAGGAAAATGAGAAAATAAACTTGTTTTATGGAGAATGATAATGAAATTATTCTAGACCACCATATGATAGAAGTGGTTAGGCCCTTGAAAGATATCTGGGAGGTGCTTGAAGCTAAAGATCTGATGTTTGACCAGGACTAGAAATCAGGTGAGAATTCAGTAGACTTGGGGGGAGAGTAGGAACCAAAATAGGGCATGCTCAATAGGTGAACCATGGATGACAGAGCCATATCACATCAAGTAATGCTGCCCCACAGAGTATCTGTGGGTAGAGATCAAAAGGAGAAAAAGATGACAGGAAATGGAAGTGAGACAAAGGAGGTAGATGCTGTGAGAAGCCAAGGAAAGAGTTTCAAGGGCAAGAAAGTCATGGTGGTTTAGCTGGTCATTTAGTAAACACCAAACAAACTTGCTTGCATTAAAACCATACAGACTACAGCTTAGCCATAATGTATGGATATTTATATACAATTCAGTTATTAGCCTTTGGCAATCAAGCAAAAGGAAATTAAGTAAAGACAAATATAGTAAAAATATATGACTGCTATCTGTAGCATAAGACACAACCTACCAGAATTTAGGCAGGTCTTGAGAGTCTTGTGAATGCATTTTTTATGGGTGTGGGACAGGCATCTTTTCTTTAAATGGTCCTTATAATCATGTGTGGGAGATACTGTCATACACCATCAGTTACCCCTCAATGAAGAACTTCTTGCTCCAGTTGCTGAGAGTCCTGTCAGTGCAGATAGCTCTCAATTGCCCCTGTAGTGATTGACTTAGCTGCTCAGGTCACATCCTTCCCAAGGGGATGAATTTCAATGACTTAAACAGATGAGGGTATAAAAGCCTGGATATTTTGGTATAACTTGGACCTCTCCATGAGGTAGTCCATGACATTCATTGTCTAGTTTATAACTTCACTTCTGCCTTGTTCTGCTTTTTCCTCTCTTCTACAGGACATTCCTTAAGAAACATCTTGAGAACTAAACTCCTTTTCAGCATCTGCTTCCCAGGGAATCTACCCTGTGGCATCACACCATCTATTTTATCAGTTAAGTGTCTACCAGTTACATATAGTTCCAACTCACCTGGATTAAACAAGAAGAACATAGTGTCCTTACCTAAAGTACTGAGGTAGGGTTGTTTCAGGATTAGTTAATCCAGCAATTCACAAGAACCTCAAGGTTCCAAGATTTCCCTCGTTCTGCTCTTCCATCTTTAGTATGGTGGCTTTGTGACTGAATCTAGCACTTTTCAGACACAAGATAGGTCACACATTGAAGTGAAACGTCCTACAAAAAGGAAAGTACTGATACTTCCCATGTGGATCATTTTTTTAAGAGTAAGACATCCTTTCCCAGACACCATCTGTCTAATCCCGCCTTAGTTACTGGCTACAACTGGTACTTGAACTTCCCTCCAAACCAATCACTGGCAAGGAAATGAGATGCCTGAGATTTGCCATTTAGAATTTGCACCTGAATCTTTTGAGGGATAGATGTACCCCTGAAAAAATTCACCACAATCCTAGAATGTGTTTATTCAGCATTTTCCTTCCAAGTAACTCATTTTTATATAACTTAAAATCTAGGTTAGGTAGCTGGAGGGAGCTGTTATTTTTATATAAAGCACCTGGATGGGCCTTCTGTGAATCTCTTGCAAGGACAATGAAATGACGTTTTTTGGCCAGAGGGTGAGATATGTATATTGTTGTTTTGTAACCATCAGTGAACTATATATTGGGTATATGTACATTTTTACCAGAGCATGAATTCAGTGGAAAGTAGGAGGACTTGACATCCTGCACTGATTTTACTAAATTTGGAAGAGAGAGTTAAGAAGCACAGTTTTAAATAAGCCAGTCACAAAAGAATAAATGCTGCATACTTCTACTTATATGAAGTACCTAGAGTAGTCAAATACATGGAAAAGACAGTTGAATACTGACTGGCACATCCTGGGGTAGGAGGGTGAGATTGGGAAGTTAATTGTTTAATAGGTATATAATTTCAGTTTTAGAAGATTTAAAAAGTTCTGGAGGTAAATGGTAGTGATGGTTGCACAATAATGTGACAGTACTTAACACTACTGAGTTGTACACTTAAGAATGGTTGAAATGGTAAAATTTATGTTATATGCATTTTACCACAATTAATAAAATAGAAGCAAGGGCTGGAGATGTATTTCAATGGTAGATCACTTACATAGTATGCTCAAAGCCCCAGGTTTGATCACTAGCACTGGAAGAAAAAGTATATTTTCAGAGAAGAGAACACCTGTGGGAAGAAGACCCTATAACTGGGGCTTATTATTTTTTTTAATGAGAGAAGTTTTAAACACACATGGGGACTACTTTGGCTTAAACACCAACTGCAAGTATATATATGTATATATATATATATATATATATATATATATATATATATATATAT
>VMDO01016915.1:0-46203 GCA_007922755.1 Pedetes capensis | reverse complement strand
TCATCCAGTTCATTGTTACTGTTACTTTATTGAAATGATAGTTATATTTATATAAGAAGAAAAAATGATTTCATTTTACTTCCATTTATTCCTTTTCAATTGTTCTTACTCTCTTTATATACATACAAGATATATATATATATATATATATATATATATATATATATATATATAATATTTTTTTTTCCTGAAGAATTTCTTTTAACATTTTTTGCAATGTAGTGTTTAATTCTCTTACTTTTTGATAGTCTAAAGGATGTTTATTTCTCCTTTATTTTTAAAGAATAATTTCACGAGATAGGGAATTTTAGACTGGTGTTTTCTTTAACACTGTTTCACTTTATTCTCTTTTGCTTCTATACTGAGGAGAAAGTATTATAATTCTTACCCTTTTATTCTCTTAACAGGTAAAGTTTATTCTCTGAGCTTTTCAAGATTTTCTCTTTGTCTTTGGTTTGAATATAATATACTTAAATGTGAAACTTTCATTTTATTTTGTCTTTTTTGTTTTGTTTGTTTTGTTCTCTGAGCTTCCTGGATATGTGATTTACAGACCATTATCACTTTTGGAAAGTTCTTAGTTATTATCACCTTCAGTATTTCTTTTGCCTTGTTTTATCTTCCTTATTTTTACATTCTAGTTATGTGGTTTAAACTTTATTTATATTGTCATGCATTCTTTAGGTGCTAGTTCTGGGTTTTGTTCTGTTTTTTGTTATTTGGTTTCTTTGCACTTCAGATTGAGAATTCTTGATTGCCTTAATTTTAAGCTGGTTCTTTTCTATTTCTGTTACAGTGTCTTCTATTTCTAACATTTACTTTGCTTTACTTTAGAGATTCTCTATATGTGCCACCTTTCTTTCAAAGCATGGTGTTTATTTACTCTTTCTACTAGAGCCCTTAATATATTAATCAAAATTATTTAAAATCCCCTGTCTGATAATTCCAACATCTGTATTATATCTGTGTCAGTTTCTAATGAACCACACTGAGGGTATCTTTGTGAGATCTTCATTGTTACAATCTGGAACATGGTAGTGGTCTGAGCGAGGTGGAAAGGAGCCAGCACAGGGAACTCCTCAAGAATAAGACTGCAATTCCCAGTTTCTCATACTCAAGCTAGTCTACACTCAATCTACAGCAATTCACCGAAATCAACAAATAGGTGTTCCTATCAGTTAGTTCTCAGTGGATTCTACTCCAGATAATTAGATCTCAGCTGTGATTCTCTATTTTGACCTCTCTCTCCCTGTTTGGGTATAATGATTTTCTCTGAGAACTTCATTTTAATGGGTTCAAAGAAAGGCATTACTTTTCAAAGTGTATAACTCTTTTTTATTGTGTGGATGAAGTAATAACTTCTAAGCTCTTTATACATTGGATTTGACCATTTTTGTAATTACTCAATGAAACAGTCCCTACAATATTCATTGAAATGAATTATACCAGTTTATCTTTACAAGGTATGGGAGAAAGTCTTGGCAATCCACTCCTAAGGCAATCCTGAAACAGTCAGCCAGTGAAAACCCTATGAGGGTCGCTATGAGTCAGATACCGACTCGAGGGCACCTAACAACAACAATCTTTATAAGGCAATAATGACTAATTTGCCTCAATCTGGAACTTCATTTTGTGTAGATTTTATATCATTGTACAAAGTTGGATAGATTTGTTATCCAATTTAAAAGTTTATTGAATTATGGCCGGGCATGGTGGCACACTCCTGTAATCCCAACGGCTGGGGAGGCAGAGGCAGGAGGATTGCAAGTTCAAGACCAGAGGCAGTCTGCATAACTTAGCGAGACCCTGTCTCAGAAAGTAAAAAAAATGGGCTGGGGGTGCAGCTCAGTGGTCCAGCACTTGCAGAGCATGCAAGTGCAAGGCCCTGGGTTCAATCCCCAGTACCGCAAAAAAAAAAAAAAAAAAAAAAAAAAAAAAAAAAAAAAAAAAAAAGTTTATTGAATTATGATGAATTAAACCAAGATAAAATGTTCTCTCATTGCTTTGTTTATGCATATTTCTAAGTTATTCAACAGGAAAGAGAGATTACAGTCTTCCATTATGTGATCCTTGAAAGACTCTTATGACTATTTTGCTTCAATGAATTTAATACTAATCCTTTCCTTTCCAAATGACTGATTATTTAACCAAAGGAAAAGAATAAACAGTCTAGCATTTAGAATTAGTAATTATTATAGAATTAGAAACAATAGGGGCAGTAATTTTAAAAAATCAGGTCTCAGGTTGTTGGTTCCACTGTTTCCACTGGCATTAAGGAACCTTAATAAACTGTGAAGCTCATTAGATAGGACGGCTTTAAGAGCCCTCCAGAATTGTGTTTCATAATTGTTCAAGCAGCACAAAGATCAAAGGGGAAGTATGCACCTTTATTTTAAAGGATGTTCTAAATTAAAATTGTTCAAAATTCATATCTGTGCATGTTCAGTTTTTCTAATTAACATGAATATTATTTCTCCAGGGAACATTTCAGTAACACTGGTGGAATGTATTTTTCACATTCTGCATTTTTAAAATTCAACTTAGCCTGATAACACATTTCTGCATTCATCCCAGTGAAGAAAGCTTCCTCCACACTTCAACAAAAACACTAAATTGCTATAACCTTCCTGTGCTTTGGTTGGTCATTTCATCTTCCATCTATTTTATGCTTCAGTCATCCTAAGTTTCTCATCTAAGAGAATAACAGGGAAGATACTACAACACTTTATTAAGGCATGTGAACCTTTATTTTCTTATCTCCTTTAGATAACTAAGCTTTTCAGTTCTTCTCTATAAACACTATTGTCGCTCAAAGACATAGGGCTTTAGGAGACAATCATTCTTTCCTCTTTGAAATATTTACTTCATTTTTACAATAAGAAACTATCACTTGTCCCTTAATATGTAACTGTCCATTGTAATAAGTTCATTGGACACTGCTAATCAAGGTATTCTGTAGCCAAATAGTGAGCCTATGACCAGACTAAGTTAAATGCATCTGTCTTTGGAATACAAAGCTTAAGCAAAGTGGAGCAAGGAAGATGGTAGGTAGAATTCAACAAAAGATCCCCTCCAACTCATATACACATAGAGTTTTCTAGTTATTCAGTAAAATACTAATCTTTATGCTGTTTTGAAGGGATATTACAGATGCAGTTAAGGCCTTAAATTAGTTGAATTAAGAAATGGAGACCATCCTTGGTGGGCTAAGCCTAATTTGGTGCATCCTTAAAAATAGGCTTTTTCTCAACAGAGATATTCAAAGTGTGTGAGGAACTGCTATTTGTAGTTTTAAGTTGTACTCACCATGTGGCAAGGAATGTGGGCATCATGAGACATTTGCTATTGCTAGTTTTAAGTCTGGAATGGCCACATAGCAAGGAATGTCGGCAGTCTCTAGAAGATAAGAGTAGATGGTAAGGAAATAGGATTTCAGTCCTCAGCTATGAGGAACTGAATTCTCCAAAAGTTGAATAAGCATAGAAATAGATTCTTCCCCAGAGCTTCTGCATATCAACTCAGTCTATCAATCAAAGTTGAAATATTGATTTCAACCTTTGATATCTTGAACAGACAATTCAGTCACACAATGTCCAGACTTTTGACCTAGAGAACTGTAGAATATCAAAGGGATATAGTTTTAAAGTGCTACATTTGTGGTGATCTGGTAAACATCAATAGTCAATTAATAAAGAAGGGAAACAGTTGGAACTAAATCAGTCCAAAGATAGTAATGTAAATGCTGGTCGCAAGAACAATATCAACAGGGCTTTGAAAGAAGGTACAGGTAGATGTTATGATGGCAAAATAAGAAACATGGCCTAGCATATGCCCTGGAGGAATGCCTAAAGAGCTTGTTTATTAGTTCTTGCTACCAAGAGCCCCTTAACTCTTCTGATTTCAATCCCTCTTGAGGCTGGCTTTTCTAAAGTACTCAAAATCCTTTCAGTAAAATCCCGTTTGCTTAAGTTAGCCAGATTGTTATTACTAGCTATCAAATCCAATAAGTGATATGTGCCATGAGACCAAAGTACTCCTAAACTCCTCATCCCAAAAGGTTTACCACATAAAGCACCCTCAAAAAAGAGATTCTGGAACTTTTCCTCCCAAGTTTAGTCATTACTCAGTCATTACAATGTCTCCACATTTTACACAGGTAATTTGTGATATTAAAAACAATGAGTAGGAAAACGAATGGCATTTTATTATGATCACAGTGTTATTTTCTTAAACTTGTTAGCTTCTTTGTTCCCACTCAGATCATGCATTTTTGTTTGGGAACTACCAAAGGTCTCTTTTTTGAGAATATAAGAGTTGAAGTCAAATCTAAATTTATAGTGTCACACTATTCTGAGTATCAAAGTAAAATTTTAGCATATTTGAAAGGTATATGTTCTCCTAAAGCACAATTTTGAAATATTTTGTTCATATTACTTATATCCACATTCTTTATGTTGGAATTTATTTGAAAGCACATCATGTTTTCCATTTATTTGAAACAAAATAGAATGAGAGAATGGGCTCAGTCAATCTCTTATAATGTCTTCATTCCAACATATTTACATGGATTTGATCGATCAGAGTAAGCAGAGTTTAGTGGTTGTGATAGTCTTTCAATGAGTCAACTTGATTGACTTGATTGACTTGATTACAGGCCCCAATCATTCTGTAAGCACAAGCCAAGGTGTTGCTCTGGAGGTTATTGTGTAAATGTGATTGCAATTCATAATTAGTTGACTTTAAGTAAGAGAGATTATTTTAGATAATCCAAGTGGACTGGACTCAATTGGTTGAAATGACTAAAGAAAGAAATGAGGCTTCTATGGTAAAGAATTTCTGCGAGTAAACAATAGCTGCAGCCTAGTATTCCATTCTACCCTTCCTGATGAGATGCTCTATCTTTTAGCCTAGCCAGCCTCCATAATGGTCTAAACCAATTCCTCTAAATAGAGCTGCCGATATATGTTTCTGTTGTTAGGTGTCCTTGGGTAGGATCCAACTAATAGAGACCCTATGTACAACAGAATGAGACACTCTCCAATTCTGTGCTAGGTACATAATCCTTTTTATGTTTAAACCCATTATTGCAGGCATTATGTCAATCCATCTAGTTGACAATCTTCTTTTTTCTTATTGACCCACTACTTTCTCAAATACGTAAGACACAGTCTAGCCATCCTTGCTTCCACGGAGCACTCTAGTTGCACTTTTTCTAGCACAGATCTGTTGGTCCTTCTGGCAGTTCATGGTATATTTAATTCTCATCTCCAGCACCATAATTCAAAAGTATCAATTCTTCTCCTGTCGCCCTTGTTCTAAGTCCAGGTTTCACAACCCTATGATGTTACTGAAAATACCATGGCATGAGTCAGGCACACCTTTGTCTTCAATGTGACATCTTTACTTTTCAGTACTTTAAAGAGATCTTTTGCCACATCTTTTCCCAAAGCAATGTGTCCTTTGATTTCTTAACTGCTGTTGCCATGGGTGTTGATTATAGAACTAAGTAAAGCAAAACCTTGTACAATCTCAATCTTTTCTCTGTTTATCATAAAGTTGCATACTGACCCAGTTGTGAGCACTTTTGTTTTGCTAATGTTGAGACAACTGCAGCCATAGCACTGTGGCTTCAGATCCCATAAGATATCAGAAGCTAAGCAGGGTTGGACCTGGTGAGTACTTGGATGGGAGACCACCTGGGAACACAGATACTGTGGGCTCTGGAGAAGGACCCAGCAACCCATTCCCAAAAATCAATCTGCCATTGAGAACCCTATGAATAGCACAGAAGTACTGACAATACTGCTTTGCCTGTTGTATGTAGAATCACTATGAGTAAGACATCAACTTGATGGCACCTAACAAACAACAAATGTTGAAGCTCAATCCACACGGAAGGCTGTGTTCTTTGATCTTCATCAGTAAATATTTCAAATCCTCTTCACTTTCACCAAGCAGAGTTGTGTTATCTGCATAATACAGGTTGTTGATGAGTCTTCCTCCAATCAAAATGCTGCATTCTTCTTCATGAAATCCAGCTTCTTGGATCATTTGCTTAGCATAGAGATTGAAGAGGTACACTGTGTGGATCACAATAAATTATGGATAACATTGCCAAGAATGGGAATACTAGAGCACTTAATTGTACTCATAAGTAGTACAGGTACCAGGAGGCAGTCGTTTGAACAGAACAAGGAAACACTGTCTGGTTTAAAGTCAAGAAAGGTGTGTATCAGGGCTGTATCCTTTCACAGTACCTCTTTGATCTCTATGCTAATATATATCTCCTACTAATTTTGCTTTTCCTGTTGCATCATAGTATAGTGGTTAAAATAATCAATTGTGGGGGTGTCACAGAACCAAACTATTTGTTCTCTTCCAATACCAGGTAGGCTTTCTTGTGTAGTTTTCTCAGACTAAATCACTGTTTTCCTCATTATTGATCTGGTAAAACCATTGAACCATTGAAATTTAGCTTGGCTAGTGTCTTTTGTGCCTGCAGCTATAGCCCTGTGGCATCCGATCCCATCAGATCTCGGAAGCTAAGCAGGGTCGGGCCTGGTTAGTACCTGGATGGGAGAATGCCTGGGAACACCAGAAGCTGTAGGCTTGGGAGAAGGACCTGGCAACCCTCTCCCAAAAATCAATCTGCCATTGAAAACCCCATGAACAGCAGAGAAGCACTGACAATAGTGTTTCCTCTGTTGTACAGAGGGTACAACAGTGTCTTTTGTAGCAAGTAAAATAATGGTCTCCAAACAATTCTACATCCCAATTTTCCTATGAATATGTTGTCACTTGGTGCTTTGCAGTTATGGTTATGATAGGAGCTTTGCACAGTTATGGTCATGATAGGAGATGACTGTGGATTATTTGGATAATTCCAAGTCCAGCCAAAAAGTTCCTTTAAATGGGAAAGGTAAACCTGGCCTTAGAGCCAGATGGTACGAGATAAGGACTTGACCTACTGGTGTTGACCTTAAAAGTGAAGAAGGAGGCCACAAGACAAGAAATGAGGGTGACCTTTAGAAGCTGGAAAAGTCAAAGGAAAGAGTTCTACACAGAGCATAAAGAAAAGAATGCAACCTTGACAATACCCTGATTATAGCCTAATGAGACCCATGTTAGACATAAGACATACAGACTAATATGTTTTTGGTATTTAAGCCATTAAGTTTGAGAAAATTAACTACAGCTACAACAAACCCTAATACAGCTCTTCAACATACTTTCCAATTTGCAAATGGTTTCAAGTTCTCTGATAGTGTCAAGTTCTCTTCTGTTTCATCATCCTAAAACATAGTATCTTCTTCTTATCATCATCCTGTTCATAGCATATGATTTATTCACCTGTCTTCTGCAGGTGTTAGTGCCCAGATTTCAACCTTCTATTTACATTAATATGTGCAAAGCCTGACACAGTGAGCTGACATGTAGCAAGTACATCTTAAGAGTTTAATGAACTGAACAATCATTCCAGTGGTTCTGATTAACTCTCCCAATTCTTTTTTTTTATTATGACACTCTGAGAATTCATCACAGGATATTTCACCTCTGATTACCTCCCTTCATTGGGACATGCTCAAATGGAAGCAAATGAAACTTTGATACACAAACTAGTCATCACTAACTCACTCTTCCCTCTGATTCTGTTCTTTGCAATCATGAAACACTCCCACAGAGTTTGGGATGCTACCCTCCATGCACACCCACAATTTCTTCATTAGAATATCTCAAATATTATCTAAATTTTATCGTACCCTGTCTCAATCTTCTTCTCAATGGAAACTAAGTCTTTAAGCAAATCAGAACAATAATCACAACTATTTAGAAGAATAAGAATCATAGAGTTTCCTGACTCAGGCACTTACTTTATATGAAAGAAGGAAGAATACAGTCAATGGACTCTGAAGGAGAGATTGAAATTATTTAGTTTAGCCACACAGAAACCTCTTGGAACCTCTCTGATTATAAGATATTATATGTGCATGTTTATTAAAAACATTTTTTATAAAACATTTAAGTCTGTCCACTTATGAACTCTACCAATTCCATTTAAAGGCACTGCCACATCTAAGGCTACTATCAGTTTCAGAGTTCATATGAATATAAAGATGCAGAATTTAGAAGTGGAAATTGAGCCTAACCTTATGGGGAATATTTCATCTTGACTAGCACATCTGCTTATAGCCTTAGGTAAACATGAATACTTCCTCTAGAGGCTGTCAACATAAGCACTACCTTCAGCAAGACCCAGAAACAAAATTTACCGGAAAGATTCCTGGGTATCCAGGCACAACTCCTATCCCACCAAAAATAGCAAGTATTTTTGCAGCTACAAACTAGTAATAAGGTAAAATAAGGAAGAGAGTTGTTCTGAAATATTTGTGATAGGAATGACCTGAGAGGGAGGATTCCTTACATGGAGCAACTGAGCAAGCAAGAAAAGAGATAAAGATGTGTACATATTAGCATACACAGAGCTTGTATAACATGGTCAAATAAGGAATGCATTGACTATTCAACATTTGACTCTGGTAGTCTTGTTCCTTTTTTGCTTAGCTTAGTGTCTCTTTTTAAATGATGCTAAAACCCATTTCTACACTGATGAATGAGATAAGATTGGCTCCCAAAAGTATTTTTACATACAAAGGTATGCAAATTTCAGTGTGATTATGCATTTTTCTCATGAGAATATCTGTATTTTTTTCATGTTTCTCAAAGAAATGTTTGTCTAGAGATGGTTAAGAAGAATGTATTCATAATTTTTATTCTTTGATATTTGTGAGCTTTTAAAAATGTTATGTTAGAGTTGAATCAAAATTAAAAGAAGGAAAAAATCCTATACAGAAATAGGAACATAATAAAAAGCTAAAGTCAACTTAGCAGAGAAGGGACAATTTAGGGAGCAGAAAGAAGGATAGAGGATCTAGCAAAAGGAAGAAATGATGGGAGAAGAAAGAAGGGAGAGGAGGAACAAGGAGGAGTGAGGAATGAGAGAGAAGGCAACCTCAAAGTAAACAGCCCAATCTTAATAGTTTGGGAAATAATTATAATAATACCAATAATACCAAAGAATGGTAATAATACAAATGAGCTAGAAAATTAATGTAATATTACTGACAATGTAAAAAGATAGTTCACTACAGAAAAAGTTTCAACCTTAAACATAGTTGGGATCCAAAGATATATAGAAAAATATTCCCACAAAAAGATATGCAAGTGGAAGAGAGGCCTTTGGTAGGGAGATGGGACAGGGGAGGAAGTGCACAAGAGGATAAGGGGGAAGTTATCTGTCCAATGTACAATGAAACACATATACAGAAATGTCACAATGAAATGCATGTCAGAATGAATCACATTAAGTTGTACATTAAAAATTTCCAATAAAATATAATATATACTTATGAGGATTACTGTGAGAATTTGATACATATATATAATATTTAATACCATGATATTATAAAATCAATTAGTTAAGATAACATTAAAAATGTTATTGTACCCAATTAATACTTGCTCTTGAATTGACAACTATTAGCAGTGAGATGCAGGAAAATAGGTCCAGAGAAGAAAGTTGGATCCACAACATGGATCCAGAGGCTGCCGCAGGCAGGTCCTTCTCCTCCCTGGCAGCAGTTACCTTGGTTCATCTGTTTCCCATTTAAAAGAATTTATATAATACACAGAAATAGCACAGAGTATAGACTAAGTTTATTAAAAATAAAGAAGATAGTATACTTTTGAGACTTGAAAGTAGGCAGTAGTGAAGGGCAACTGCTACACTGAGCTAAAGCCAATTGTGATCTTTATAGAGGAAGTTGAGCCTTCAGGGGAAGGAAATAAATGATGTATACTTGAGGTCTGTGCCCAAAATGGGTTAATGGAATTCCTAGTGTCTTCAAAGGACTGGGCTCAGAGATGGGCATTTTAAAAAGTTATAGGAATCTAAGCAGCTACTAGTCTTGATAAGGGAGCAGAATCCCCTAAACAATGTATTTTTCAATTGCTGTGGGTGGTGTATGTCTCGCACAGTCTTACTATCCCTGCTGGATGAATGCAGAAGTGAGGAGTGAATTTAATTCTGTTTCCTTCTAGAATGTGTGCTGTTTGCAAGGGGGTTATCTATCAGGGAAGCACTGACTATTAGACCAAAACCTTTGTCCCACAGGAGACTTACATTAATATTCACATTACAGGAGGTGGGAAACATATGGCTAGGCTGGGAGGTGGCTGGCTGCAAAGCCTTCTGTTCTCTTTCTTCCTGCTTGCTACCCTCTAATAACAATTATATCAATATAACTCTTAAAGTGCTTGTTGAACCACCATCAATAATCACCAGCTGGAATTTGTATTGAATAGATTTTTAAGAAGATTTTAATACAGGAATTCTTTAATACTTATATACTTTTATGAATTTATAATCTACTGATGACTGATATATCCCACTTCATTACAATTTATATTTCTTCTGTAATAGTGTATGTCCCCTAGTCATTTTTCTTAGATGATCTCAGTGTTTGAAATAATAATTTAAATGTAAATTATAAGACATTCTAAAAATGGGAAAAGTTCTGATCATTAGTCATAATCCATGAATGAAAATTATTTAATGGAAACCTAGTTCCCTCTATACAACTCCATTGCTCTCCATGATACTACTGAAAGAAAAATAAGCCCAGTTCTTACCCTAAAGACATATGAAATCCATTAGATAAAATAGTAAAACCATTACAGAGCCTGCTCATACTGTACTCAGTGTGTTGTATATTGGAAGAATTTTTTCTTTTCCTAAAAATAATTTGTTCTTGAATGCAAAAAAGCTTCTAAACTAACTGATAGTATATTGGTTAAAAGATCCACTTTTTTATGTGTTCCTATAGCAGTTGCTTATTTTATTTGATTATATTGTTCTGATATCTAATTTTATTATACTTATTCCATTATGATATTACACCAATAATTCATTAACACATTTACTTGTACATGATCACATGACTCTACATTGTGAGGTCTCTAACTGTTACAGCCTCATAGAATTTGAAACGCCATTCAAGTTTCAGGTCTTAGGTTATGTATCTTTTTAGTGGCATAAATAATCCATTCATGTGTTACTTTCCAAAAAATTCATTTCATGTACTTAAATATATATAAACACTCCAAGTGATTTAGGAACAAAATTTCAGCTAAACTCATAGTAGTAATGTTGTAGAAAATATATTAAAGAATGAAATTTAGGAAATATGTTAAATTAATGGGATAATCAGTAAAGATTTATTATATCGAGCTACGCAACCTTCATAGGGTTTTCAAAGGCTGATTGTTTCAGAACTGTTTTGGGAGTGGACTGCCACATCCTTCTCCTGTTTTTGCGATGCTAAGGATCCAAACTGGGTCCTCAGAAAGTGTGGTGCAGCACTCTACCAACTGAGCTAAACCCCAGCCCATCTTTTGGTCGTTCGTAAGAAGAGAATAATTAGCTTCTTAAAACTTTACATTGTGATGCTCCCA
This sequence comes from Pedetes capensis, assembly GCA_007922755.1. Classification (NCBI taxonomy): domain Eukaryota; kingdom Metazoa; phylum Chordata; class Mammalia; order Rodentia; family Pedetidae; genus Pedetes; species Pedetes capensis. The sequence goes on along the minus strand of VMDO01016915.1, from coordinate 34,692 downwards.
AATGACTTTAGTAATATATACATTTGTTAAAACTAAAAACCAATAAATAATAAATAGATGCATGTCTCAGATGCTTTTCTGCAGATATTATTTTCCAACCTATTAATTTTAAATAAAATGACACTACAGCTATTTCTCTGAAAATTCTAGAGTGCCAGCATATTGATATAAATATAGAGGACATTTGTGGTTATCATATACTCTAGTGGGTTGAATTGTATCCCCAATATGATCACCAATCTCTAGTATACAAGAATGTGATCTTATTTGGGAATATAGTCTTTTCAGAGGTAATAAAGTTAAGATGATGACATACTAAGTTACTGTGGACTATAGATCCAAGGACTGACACTTTTATAGGACAAAGGAAAAGGAGATTTGGACAATGAGATACATATGAAATATTGAAGGAAGATCATAAGATGATAGAGACAGACATTGGAATTACATGACTATGAGCCAAGTGACTTTATGCCAAGACTTATTGGCAACCACCATCAGGTAAGAAGAAGAAAAGGCTTTTCCCAAGAGCTGGCAGAAGGAGCATGGCTCCACTAACTCCTTGATTTAAGACTGCTAGCCTTCAGAATTACAAGTGAATACATTTCTGGCTTTTTTAGCATATGGTTTGCAGTATTTTGTTAGAGTCACCCTAGGAAATTAATACACCAAAAGTGTATGTATTGTATACACACATTTACAAATGTGCACACACATTCTCAAATAGAAGGTACTAAATGCTGTCATAAATGGAGATACACATTGATAATGAAAAAGAAAAGAAATAACACTCTGTTATATAATTATTGTCCTTATTTTAACAAATAATATTTGAACATCTACTATTGGCTATATACTATGCCATGCATAAGAGAGAAGAGCCATGGTCTATGGCTAGAGGCAGATATATAAATAGAGTAAATACCATTTCTTATGAGTTAATTAATAGTGTTCATATCGAATCTTATGGCAAAACCAGGACTAATCATTTGCCTAACATGAGAGCAGGAGAAATCCAGAAATATTTGCTGGTAGCAGGGAAAAGGGAGTGATTTCTGAGTCAAATTTTAAATGTTAGTAAGTGAAATGGTCTGAGTGAAGAGTGGGGAAAGAAGGGAGGGCTGTGTTACAAGGTGAAAAGATACTTTGAGCCAAAATGATGGTAAGATATATGTACAGAAAACAAAAATTGAGCACAAGTAGAGGAGGCATATAAGCATGGACAACTAACAGAAAAAAGAATCTAAGGTTGTATACCAACCTGTTAACAATGGATTCTGTGCATGACGGGTTCACAAGTTGCTCTTAACTTCCTCTATGTGACATTTTATAGTTTTAAAATCTACATAATGAAAATATACTATTTCTATAGCTATAAAATAATATAAATACAAAATTTATCTAAAATATCATCCAAAATTTGTCCTTTCTCTAACTTACAGATGCCTGTGCACATTGGAAAAGGACTGGGGAAAATATGTTCTCTAAATGGTTGCATTTGAGTGGAAGAAATATCTGGAATCCTTTATGTTCATATTTATACTTCTTGATTTTCAAAATTCTCTGCATTGAAAATACTTTCATAATTAGAAAAATATTTGTTTAAAAAAATTAGAACATAACACTAATCAAGTGCCTAAGTTTAGTTTAACTGTGATAATGTTTTACTTTCTGAATATATCTTGTTTAAAACTTTATATTCTGCCTTTCCCCAGTGCTTGTCATCACCTCTGGGAAATTTCATCTTAATTATTCATTTTAAATATTTATTTATAACATAAGTGCTAATTACCTCATTAATATCTCATATGTTTACTATGAACAATAATGTGCTCATCTGACTCTAGGGTTTCTCTCATTGTGAGCTGCCTAGGTCCAAAAGCTTTATCATTTTACTGCTGTTTAAAATCCTTTTAATCTCACCTGCAAATAGCTCAGAACTAGTTTGGTAGTGGGATAAAGATAACTGAACTCTGAATCTATTTCTTACTCATTTACTCAAATTATTATTTTCCAGATGTAAAACATAACCCTCTGTTTTCCTTTCTTAGCTGCAAATGAGATGCAATCTTATGTTTTTGAGCATTTTAAAATTCTTCACCTAACAGAGCATTGGGCTGGGATTTAGCTTAGTTGGTAGAGTGCTGCGCTGCAGTCTCTGAGGTCCTGAGTTCAATTCCCAGCACTGCAAAAATGGGAGAAGGACCTGGCAATCCACTCCCAAGGCAATCCTGAAACAGTCAGCCATTGAAAACCCTACGAGGGTCACTATGAGTTGGATACGATGGCACCTAACAACAACAACAACAACAATAGAGCATTAATTAGTCCAATTTACCATTATTTCATGTGCATACAATACTGACTAGTTCAGAATATGTAATACATCACTATGGGAGGAACTATCAGTATTTCTCCAATGAAAAGTTATATTTTCAAAACACCAAAAAGAAAAATAGATTCAAAGGAGTAAAATGTATAGTGATAAATATTGTTTTTGTTGATTTACCACATTTTGCTAACGACTAGGGTCATTTTTTCTGTAATTTGAATCTTACAACTTTTTCAAAGATTTTCCTGTTTTATTGCTTTTTAATTTGTAGTTTTGCTATAAAATATATAATGCTTATATAATAAGAATATAATCATGATGTCTAAAAATCACGAGAGCTATGAGAAGACTTTACATTAAGTTACACAGAATCAAGTACTTTTGGAATTCACTATGTCCTCTTGGATTTCACCCCTGACCAAACTCTCCCTTGAGTGACACTTTCATCCCTTTTTTTTATTTTCTATTTTGAGACAGGATCTCACTAAGTTGTACAGGCTACCTGTGGCCTCAAACTCACAATCCTCCTGCCTCAGCTCCCAGAGTAACTGGGATTACAGGTGTGCACCACAGCACCTGGCTTGGATTTCTTATATCATAATGTTAGTACATAGTACATCTGACGGAAGGAGGCACATACTTGGAGCATTAGAGATGCACAATAAAAAATAGTGTGTTGAGTTTGAATTCATTTTCATAAAACTAGTATTACTTTTCATATAGAGATATATGTTTTTGAAAGTATACATTAGTATAACTTAAATGAAAGTATTTCTTATCATGTGTTTCAGTTGCCTCATGCTTTATTATCCCCTTCTGGGCATTGCAGTTTTCTCAAATGCATCTATGCTTTTAACCATTACAAAGCTCTGGATCCTTGGAGCATATAAGCCTCTGAAAATTAATATTCCTAACAATACCATTCACTCCCTTAATTCAACATTCTAATAAAGTGGTTGTATTAGGTGTCATTTGCTTTAATTGAATGTACTTTGCTTTAAAATTTTTTGAATTCACAGTATCTAAGATATGTTTGCACCTACAGCCATAGCCCTATTGCATCAAATCCCATCAGATCTCGGAAGCTAAGCAGGATTGGGCCTGGTTAGTACTTGGATGGAGACCGCTTGGGAACACCAGGTGCTTAGGCTTGGGAGACGGACCCAACAATCCTCTCCCAAAAAGCAATCTGCCATTAAAAATCCTATGAACAGCAGAGAAGCACTGACAATAGTGCTTCGCCTATTGTATGTAGGGTCACTATGAGTTGGATACCAACTTGATGGCACCTAAAACAACAACAAGATATGTTTGCAGCATTATTAACTGCAAAAGACAGAGCCTGAAAATTATGCCATCAAATGAAAATACTAGATGGTGAATGAAAAAGAATCAATAGATTGCAGATAAGTGAGAGAATTTCACACATTTTGCTTCTTTGTTTTTACTTTGAAACGTTCAGTTATTTAAAATGTGTAAATTAAGTGGTTCTAACCAGCAAAGTGCTGGGATTTAGCTCAGTTGGTAGAGCGCTGCGCTGCAGTCTCTGAGGTCCTGAGTTCAATTCCCAGCACCGCAAAAATGGGAGAAGGACCTGGCAATCCACTCCCAAGGCAATCCCGAAACAGTCAGCCATTGAAAACCCTATGAGGGTCGCTATGAGTCAGATACCGACTCCACGGCACCTACCAACAACAACAACAACAAATGAGCAAAGTAGGTTCTTAAAAATGAATTATTTTTTTAATATTATACCTTTCATATTAACCTTTAACTTTTCCAATGCCTAAATTGTCTCCAAATGCTGCCATATTTAATGGTAAGAAGATTGATTTAGAAAAGTGCCCCAATGAACTGTCTTCATTATTTAAAACTTTATGCAGACATTTTCTTTTCCCAGGAACTTCAGGCTCATAAAGGCACAACAAATCTTGATGTATAGTGGCTGCAAGCAGCCTCTTTACCAAGCTCAAGCCATTCACTTGAATCATAGGCAAGTCCAATTTCACAATACATTCACTTAGCTGTTGTTGTTAGGTATCATCAACTCAAGTCTGACTCATATACACCCTATGTAAAACAGATCAAACACTACTCGACCCTGTGCCATACCTGTACTATATCAATGCTGCTCTGCTATTCATTGGATTTTCAATGGCTGATTGTTTCAGGAGTGGGATGCTGAGCCCTTCTCCCAAGCCAACAGCACCGGATATTCGAAGATGGTCTCCCATCCAAGTACTAACCAGCCCTGACTTTGCTTAGGTTTCAAGATCAGACAGGATCAGATAATAGGGTGGTATGGCTACAGACTCAAATTATTCAGCAAATACTTATTAATCATCTACTAATGTCTAGTAGGGCTGGGATTTAGCTCAGTTGGTAGAGCACTGCACTGCAGTTTCTGAGGTCCCGAGTTCAATTCCCAGGACCACAAAAATGAGAGAAGGACCTGGCAATCCACTCCCAAGGCAATCCCAAAGCAGCCAGCCATTGAAAACCCTATGAGGGTCACTATGAGTCAGATACTGACTAGATGGCACCTAACAACAACAACAACAACAACAACAACAACAATAACAACAACAATGTCTACTAATGCCTGCAGCCATAGCCCTGTGGCATCCAATCCCATCAGATCTTGGAAGCTAAGCAGGGTCGGGTCTGGTTAGTACCTGGATGAGAAACTGCCTGGGAATACCATATACTGTAGGCTTGGGAGATGGACCCAGTAACTCACTCCCCAAAATCAATCCGCTATTGAAAACCCTATGACCAGCACCCAGCAGAGAAGCACTGACAATAGTGTTTGGTGTTTTGCCTGCTGGTCACTATAAGGAGGATACAGACTCAACGGCACCTAACAAAACCAACAATGTCTACTAGGGGCTGAGATTTAGCTCAGTTGGTAGATCACTGCTCTTCAGTCTCTGAGGTCTTGAGACTGATTCCCAGCACCTCAAAAATGGGAGAAGGATATGAGAATCCACTCCCCAGGCAATCCTGAACACAATCAGCCGTTGAAAACCCTATGAGGGTCTCTATGAGTCAGACATGACTCCATGGTACCTATCAACATCAACAAGGTCTACTAGTGCCAGACACTGTTTTCTCAAGGTTGTTGCCACTCTGGTGGAAATATAGGCAACATATGTAATAAACAAATTAATAAAAATACATGTAGTAATAGGCACTCTGCAGATACTAAAAATACAATCATATAAAATAGTGATTGGGTTATTTGATTTGAAGAGGCTCATTTTAATGATAAGAAGTACTATCAAGCCATTGAAATAACCAGGAAAAGACTATTCTAAGAAAAAGGAATACTTAGTGCAAAAGCCTTATACATATTAGAAACCAGCTTAGACATACAAAGAAGGAGACCAGTGTTTGTGAAGCACATCAAGTAATGGACAGAATGATATGAAATGAGATTACAAGAAAAGGCAGGAGCTTTGCAAACCAGCACAAGGAATTTCAGCTGCATTTTAAAGAAACTGGAAGACCATAAAATTAACTGATTGGCTTCTCAAAAGGACTATCTTGTTGCTATGTAAAGTTTGGTTCAGAAACTGAAAAATGATACCAGTCAAAAAGCTACTGTAGTATTCTGTGCAAGAGATTGTAGAGGAGGTTGAGAGCATAAGAGTGGAGGTGGATTCAAGTGGATGAAATTCAGAGCATGATTTGGAGATAAAGTCAATAAGATTTATGAATGAATTGGATGTAAGGTTTAGAGAAAGAAAAGAGACACAGATTTTTCTTCTGAAGCAAGCAGGTGTATGCAAGAAGAATAGGGGATATGCAGGTTGAAATAAGCTGTGCCATATATTGTATTTTGACCAAATTAATAATTGTGAGATGCTCATCATCCAGAAAAAGATGGCTATAGTTGTCTAGATTTCCAAGAAATATCTAAGACTAGAAATATATATTTGGAAATAATTTAAATATAAATGGTCTTTAAATCCATAGGACTAGGGAAAAATCTCTTGAGGAGATTGTATAAAAAAGAATAATAGTAAAAAGGTATCTATATGAATCTCTGGATTTTCCTAACATGTATAACAGAGAAAGAGCTGCGAAAGCATAATAATGGAGAGGTCTTTGGAGTACAAAGCAAACTAGAAAAGGAAGGTACAATGGATGTCAAAAGAAATGATGTTTTAAGAAGCAAGAATGGATAATTATATCTGATCAAAATTTGATTAAGATATGAATGGAAAGATGAACAATGGAAAGATGAATTTGGTTCAATGAAGGTCATGAATAACCTTAACAACAGCTATCTCAGTAATCATGAACAAATCTTTACCATGGCAGGTTGAAAAAAGAATTGAAGAAGTGAAGATAGCTATAAATAATTCCTCCATGGTTTTTTTAGGAAGTATGACAGAGAGACAAGGTAGTAAGTGGAAGGAATTTCAGATGATATAGTGTTAAGTTGTAGTGATTTTTGGTTATTTATCATTGTTAAAGATAAACATTATTAAAACCTGCTTGGCTGTAGACAAGCCAGTTCTAGCAGAGATGAAGAAATTGGTGATGTAGAAGAGGGGATGGTTCCAAAATCAAAATAAAGTGTTTGCATCCAGATCAGGTAGAGGAGTTGACCATTGTTACAAGTTTTTTTATCCATGATTTCAATAAGAAAGGAGAGTGTAGGTTTATATCCACATGAGACTGCCAAGAGGAAGGCAGAGAAGAATAAGAAGGGATTTCTTTGAAAAATCTCCAAATTTACTCTAAACCAGAAACAAGATCGAGCACTAAACTTTGTGCTACCAAATGTGGTGATCCTGAATGATGCCTGGAAATTAAGGTGAAGACTGAGGGAAGAGATAACAGTTTCCTCAAAGAACAGAGTAGCGGGTATATAAATTAAAGCTGGTGAAGACCAGGGTTCTGACTGCTAACGTGGCTACAAAAATAATCCATGGCAATGGGGCATCAAGTACGATTGTGACATACACTGACAATAGGCAACGGAATAAAGAGGAAAAAGAAATAAACCTGACAGAGAATATGTAACGTACAAAAGAAGTGATTGTAAACAGAATCCTGTCACTTTGGTAAGGAAAGCTACTGTCATGCACCCTAGATTAAAACTCCATTAAAGGTGAGAAAAAAGAAAACTGTTGGCAGCAAGAATGTCCTTCCAAAAGTAAAAGTATTTTTTGCCATTGTGATTTTTGTTTTGTTTTGCATGGTTTAGACACTTCAGTAGACTGAGAAAAAGGAGACAAGAAAGGAATGTGGCCAGAGGTGTTGAGGCAAAGACTAATTAACAACCCCTGATTTCTGAAAAGATATTATGGGTAAGCAAGTCCATTCCAGGAAAAGTACTTTCTTTAAATTCAAATTTTTTAAATAAAATAAATAGGCCATTTGGCAGACTCAGAAAAAGAAATCTTAGTCTCTAACTTATCAGTTCTATAATATGTAACAGTTATAGAAGGACCTGGCAACCCCCTCCCAAAAAATCAATCTGCCATTGAAAACCCTATGAACAGCAGAGAAGCACTGACAGTAGTGTTTCCCCTGTTGTATGTAGTGTCACTATGAGTTGGATACCAACTTGACGGCACCTAACAACAACAAAACAACAATAGAATGTTCTTAACCCTTTATACCAGGAAACAGAATTGCTGGGAATTGCTGGGGTACTCCCTAGAGGAGGCACTGGAAATACCTTCCAAGATTAACTGAGAAGTGCAGAGGGCAACGAGGTCATGTACCTAAGATTGTTACCATATTCTTACACTTACCTAGCCTCCTGTGAACCAGAATGTGTTATTATTACTATTATTATTATTATTATTATTATTATTATTATTATTTGTCTATAGGTTGAACATTTCAGGTATAACTGTACAGGGTGACTATTCATATTGCTAGCTTGGAAAATTTGGTGTCAATTCAATACATTAAGAAATAAGCTAGAACACAACTTTGTAAGCTTTGGGGAGTTCTCATTAAGATGGCTAACTAGAAGCAACCTCTGTGTGACATGGTGGAAGAAAAAGGCAGGATAGGAAAGAACAGTCTTTATCCTGAACAAAGAATAATAGAGAAACCATAGTGGCAATGGGGGAAATGATAGGATAGCCTCAAGTTTCAGAGAACTGAAGTGCCATGCATGAAGAAGGAGTGAAGGAGATTGGTTTGATCCTCAGCCTCACTGCACTGCAACCCAGCAGGGGAAGAGAAATACCATCCATAAAAAGAAACCAGGCATCCCTCAATCTGCCTAATAGTCTGGCATTTACAAAGACAGACAGCTGAATATGGAACCTGGGAATGTATGATCATTCCACCTGGGAGTGAGACAGGCTCATAAAGAACTTGTGAGACTGCAGGAAAATCAAAAGCAGTCCCTCACATGCTGAACCCATGGAGTGGACGGCCCCACAGAAGCAGGCTCCCAAGCCACACTCAGAGTTACAACAATATTGTAAAGGGACTGGATGGTCTGTGGGCAACATTCACAGCACTTGGGGGTCAGACAGACAAGTAAGGCAGTTGCAAGACTGTGGGAAAACCAAAAACAGTCTCCTGGGCCTACTGAACCTATGGTAGAGCAGAAAGACCAGATCCAGCAAGCTCCTAAGCCTAGCCGAGAATCCGAGTGATCTAGCAAAAGGCTTGACAGGTCTTCAGGCCCCACCAGAGCAGATGCAGGTTAGACTGACAGACCAGGCAGCTGCAGGACTCTGGGAAAACCAGAAGCAGTCTCTGGGTCCTGTTGAACCAAAGCTGAAATGGAACATCTCACACAGGCAAGCTCTGTAGCCATGTCCAGAGTCCAAACTCTCTAGCCAGAGTCTTGATATGTCCATGAGCCCTATCTGCAGCACCTGGCTGAGAGAGAGGGAGATGGGGAAGACACCCACATGTCTATAGGGAAACCAGAAGCAGTCTCCCTCCACTGCTGAACCGGTGGCAGTGTAGAAAGCACAGCCTGAGCAGGCTCCCAAGCCACACACATAGTCTCCCAAGGAGGGAGCACACAAGGAAGCTGATGAGCTCTACCCAGTCTTTGTGATTTAGACTTTGATCATCAGCCTCAACAGCTTCCAGAGGAGCACATCTGCAGTTTATAATCCTGCAGATATCAGAAGGGCACAACTGCAGTTTATAATCCTCACTTCAACACTGGCTGCCATGAACCCTAGTGGAAGTCATCGGGCTGAAAGGTGGGACATCTTGCCAGAAAGCAGGGCTTCCTAAAGAGGCCTGGGATGGAAAAAATCTAGAAGAGAATGCCTGATAGTGCTGGTTTTCCTTTTTTTGTTGTTGTTTTTGCTTTTTTTGTTTGTTTGGTTGGTTGGTTGGTTTGGTTTTTTGGTCTTCTCTTCCTACCTTTCACTCTTTTAATTTTATCTTTACATATTTGGAAAAGAAAAAAAGGGAAATAGAAGAAGTTACCTTTCAACAAACACATGCAGCAATAGAGTTGTTCACTTCTTTATGCTAAGAGATTTGGTAACAGCTACCCAGCCAAGTGACTGGAAGAGATCCATACTTGTGCCTATTCCCAAAAAGGGGATCCAACTGAATATGGAAATTATCAAACAATATTATTAATATCAAACATAAGTTTAATTTTACTAACAATTATTCAAAAGAAACTGTAGCAGTATATAGACAGGGAACTGCCAGAAACCAAGCCAGATTCAGAAAAGGGTATGGAACCAGGGACATCATTGCTGATGTCAGATGGATATTAGCTGAAAGCAGAGATTATGAGAAAGACACTTATATATGTTTTATTGACAATGCAAAGGCATTTGACTGTGTGGATCACAATAAAGTATGTGTAACTTTGCAAAGACTGGGAATGCAGAGCACTTAATTGTACTCAGGAGGAATCTGTACATGGACAGGAGGCAGTTGTTTGAACTGGACATGGACAGGAGGCAGTTGTTTGAACAGAACAAGGAAACACCACTTGGTTTAAAGTGAAGAAAGGTGTGTGTCAGAGGTACATCCTTTCACTCTACTTCTTCAATCTCTATGGTGAGCAAATAATCTAGAAGCTTGAATTTATGAAGAAGAACGCAACATCAGGATTGGAAGACGACTCACTAACAACCTGCATTATGGAGATGACACAAATCTACTTGCTGAAAGTGAAAAGCATTTGAAACATTTACTGATGAAGACCAAAGAACACAGTCTTAAGTATGGACGGCACCTCAGCATCAACAAAACAAAATGCTTACATCTGAGTCCGTAAGCAACTTCATGATAAATGGAAGAAAGACTAAGGTTGTCCAAGATTTTGCTTTACTTGGTTCTACAATCAACACCTGTGGTAGCCACAATCAAGATATCAAAAGATGCATTGCACTGGGAAAGGCTGTTGCAAAAGACTTCTTTAAAGTCATTTAAAAGTAAAAGATGTCACATTGAAGACTGAGGTACACTTGACTCATGCATGGTATTTTCAGTCGCACCATATGGTTGCAAAAGTTGGGCATTGAATAAGGGAGAGAGAAGAATTGATGCTTTTGAGTTATGGTGCTGGAGATGCGTATTGAACATAACATGGACTACAAAAAGAACCAAAAGATCTATCCTAGAGAATGTGCAACCAGAGTCAGTGCTCCTTGGAAGTAATGATGGCAAGACTGTACCTGATGCATTTTGGACATGTCAGGAGTAACAAATCCCTGGAGAAGGATATCATGTTCGAGTGAGAGGCAGATCAACAAAAAATAAGACCCTCAACTTGATGGATTGACACAGTGGTTGTAACAATGGGATTAAACATAAAAAAGATCATGTGCCTGGCACAGAGTTAGAGAGTATTTTGTTCTTTTATACATAGGCTCATGATGTGTCAGTCACAACTTGATGGTACCTAACAAGAACAAAATAGTAACCTTACTGTGCAGCAGCACATCAGAACTTCTTACTCCTATATAACCATAATTTAGTACCCACTCATCAAATTTTCTCCATTTTTCCATTTTCCATTCTAACAAGCCTCTGACAACCATCATTCTACTCTCAACTTCTATAACATTTAGATTCCACATAGAAGTGAGATTATACAGCATTTTATTTTCTGTGTCTCCCATATTAACTTTTATCTCCAATTTCACATGTTATCACAAATGATAAGATTCATTCTTTTTATGGGTAAATTTATTCCATTGTGTATTGTGTAACTCATTTTCTTTACCCACTCATTTAACAGACACTTAAGTTGTTCCCATTTCTTGGCTATTGTGAATCGTTCTCTAATAAACATGGGACTGAAGATGCCCCTTTGACATACTGATTTCATTTCTTTAGAATATATACCCAGTAGTGGAATTGCTCAGCCATACGTGAAGTGTTTTTAACTTTTGAGGAAACTGCATTTTGTTGTTTGTTGTTTGTTGGATGGGGGTCATCTTAAGGATTGTCTACTTCAATACTCTTAAAATTTCTAAGCTTAATACTCTTGAGGTAGAATTTTAACTATATTTTCCTATTTTCTATTTGCTGAAGACTTTTTTTTTCTTTTATTTTTTGTTTTTTTTGGCGGTACTGTGGGTTGAACCCAAGGCCTCGCGCTTGCATGCTCTGCAAGGGCTGGACCACTGAGCTGCACCCTCAGCCCATGTTTTTACTTTTTGAGACAGAGTCTTGCTAAATTATGCAGACTCCCTCTGGTCTCGAACTTGCAATCCTCCTGCCTCCACCACCCGAGCTGCTGGGATAATAGGCATGCACCACCATGTGCGGCCCGGCCTGAAGATATATTTATTTAGATTTCTTCATTCTTGAGGCGCTCTGAGATATATGTTCTATTAGGAAGATATTTATTTAAGCTAGGTTTTCAAATACACTATGATAAGGTTGTAGGAATATGTTTTAAAGAGGACAAAGAGAATTCAGCAACTGACTATTCTGTCAGGTTGTTGTTGTTAGGTTCTGTCAAGTCAGGTCTGACTCAAAATAACCCTATGTACAACAGAAGAAACACTCCCTGACACTGTGCTATGCCTGGCCCTATATCAGTGTTTCTTTGCTACTCATAGAGCTTTCAATGGCTGATTGTTTCAGGGGTGGGTGGCCAGGTCCTTCTCCCTAATTCTGTTAGGTAACAAGAGGGAAATTTAAATACAAAGAAAAGAGATAGGGGCTGAGAAGTGAGGATAGGAGTTTTTATTAGTCCCAAAAAATGAAAAAATGACTCAAGATAGACTCAAGGTACCAAACAAGATTCTTGGTATTACTGGAACCAGAGGCCAAGATAATTTGATACTGAAAATGTATAGCATTACTTTGTTGTTGTTGTTGTTAGGTGCCGTCAAGTCAGTGTCCGACTCATAGTGACCCTCATAGGGTTTTCAATGGCTGACTGTTTCGGGATTGCCTTGGGAGTGGATTGCCAGGTCCCTTCTCCCATTTTTGTGGTGCTGGGAATTGAACTCCGGACCTCAGAGACTGCAGTGCAATGCTCTACCAACTGAGCTAAATCCCAGCCCAGCATTACTTTGGCATTTTCTAATTTCTCCTGACTGGGAGCAGAAGTATTTCCAAAGAACAATGAAAAGTTGAGACTGTAGAAAGAATGATGTAGAAACAGTTGTAGATATCACGTATATTTTAGGTCAGGGAATCAAGCAGAGCCTATGCTATCTAAAATTTAGATTATAATACTTCCCTTGCTCTGTTTGCCAAAGCTAATCCCTTATTTCAATTGATCTAATAATTTTAGAGGCTGATATTACCTAACCCATAAGAAGTATTAGATTCACTGTGCCATGCAGTCTTTTCCAGGAAGATAAAAAAGATTTCATTTATTCTCCATATGTATTTCTTTCACATCATTTTCATCATTTTGGTTGTTGAATTAAACTGCAGGATTAAAATGATGCAGAATCTCTTCCCTAGGATTGCAAATGAATGTTGTTACATGTAAAAATGTCTCCTAAAAAGAGCAACTGAAGGGTAAATTACATTCTCATACTTAGAATGTCCAGGGTCACATTAACTGGTAGCTCTTCCAATCTTTAACAATTATTTCTTCATCATTAATTGTCTGTTAGCTACTAGTCTACGTGCTTGGATTAGAAAACTAATAAAACAGACTATTTCTTTTTGGATTTTATATCCTAGTGTGAGAGATAATAAGTAAGTATGTTGTTGTTTTTAGGTGCCTTTGAGTCAGTGCCTGACTCATAGCAACCCTACGTACAGCAGGCAATGCTATTGTCAGTGGTTCTCTGAGATTCATCGGGTTTTCAATGGTGGATTGATTTTTGGGAGTGGGTTTCTGGGTCCTTCTCCCAAGCCTAGAGTATCTGGTGTTCCCAGGCAGTCTCCTATCCAAGCCCAACCCTGCTTAGGGTCTGATGGGATCCAACACCACAGTGCCACAGCTGCAGGTATAAAGAAAGTATAGTAGATTATAATTGCCAAGAGAGGAAAAGAGCAAAGAATGTAGGTTAGGTGTGTAGAGGGATGGTTGAAATTTTACATAAGGGGGATAATGATAGCTTTTTCTGAGAAACTGATATTTGAGTACCTACATGAAGGACAGGGGCTGGGATTTAGCTCAGTTGGTGGAGCACTGCTCTGCAGTCTCTGAGGTCCTGAGTTTGATTCCTAGCACCACAAAAAAGGGAGAAGGATGTGGCAATCCACTCCCAAGGCAATCCTGAAACAACCAGCCATTAAAAACCCTGTAAGGGTCACTATGAGTTGGACATGATTGATGGCACCTAAAAACAACAACAACAACATGAAGGACATGATGGGATAGAAGGACCAGGCAGATACTCTGGGGAGGAATATCTTGGGTAGATTATATAACACTCAGGGCAGGTGTCATTTATTTATAATACCTAGATTCTGGTGCAGTTCCTGTATAGTGATTCAACAATAAATATGTTTTGAATGAAGAATGAATCCCCATACAGATGAAATAAATCTTTTAGAATATCTTTAATTTTTAAAGATTTTATTTATTTTAGCAAATAAATAATGTCCTCCCCATAATAAAAATTTCTGGTGGAAATTATTCCTAGTAAGAAGGAAAAGACAGACATTTGTAGACCAGGGAGATAAGCTGGGGAAAATTATGATTAGTAGCAGACAGAAAAATATAGGCCCTGGATTCCCTGGGGGCAGAATGCAAAAGCTAATCTTTATGTTCTGATGAACTGATCTTATCTCATAAATCTGGGATCTCTAGTCATTTCATCAAGGCAAATAAAGTTTATTTTTACTGGATTATCCACATTCATTTATTTATTTTTTAAACAGTTTTACTCAGGGCAAATCCTAGGCAATATTGCTTCATAGCAGATCAGATAAAACTTTGCCCTTCACCTTTCACCTTCTTTTGCTCTAGTTTTCACCTATCTTCTCTCCTCCTTTCCAACACATTTTTATTCCCCAATAGCAACATAATGGTGTAAGTTCTTTTCTTTGTTTTATAATACCAGTGATAGAATGTGAGTCACGTCAGAGAAAACAATTTCGATTTCTACTGTAGAGCAACCTGCAGCAGTATCACTGTGGGCTCTGCTCCCATAAGATTTCAGAAGCTAAGCAGTGTTGGGTCTGGTTAGTTCTTGGATAGGACATTGCCTGGGAACACCAGGTACTGTAGGCTTGGGAGGAGGACCCCACAACCCACTGCCTTCAGTATGAATTGCCATTTGACATCAACAAAACAAAAATCATTACATGTGGGTCAGTATGCAACTTCACGATAAATGGTAAAAGAGTGAGGTTCTCCACAATTTTGCTTTTATTGGTTCTACAATCAACACCCATAGAAGCAGCAGTCAAGAAATCAAAAGATGCATTGCTTTGGGAAAAGCTGTGGCAAAAGATCTCTTTAAAGTACTGAAAAGTAAAGATGTCACATTGAAGACAAAGGTACGCCTGACTCGTGCCATGGTATTTTCAGTCACATCATATGGTTGTGAAAGCTGGACACTGAACAAGGGAGACAGGAGAAGAATTAATACTTTTGAATTATGGTGCTTGAGATGAATATTAAACATACCATGGACTGCCAAAAGGACCAACAGATCTGTGCTAGAAGAAGTGCAACCAGAGTGCTCCATGGAAGCAAGGATGACTAAACTGAGTCTTATATATTTTGAACATGCAGTCAGAAAGGACCAATCTCTGGAGATGGACATGTTTGGGAGAGTGGCAGGTCAAAAAAAAAAAAAAAAAAAAAAAGGGAAAACCCTCCACTAGATGGGTTAACACTGTGTCTGTAACAATGAGCTTAAATATAAATAAGACTGTGTGCCTGGCACAGAATAGGGGAGTGTTTTGTTTTGCTGTATATAGGGTTCCTCTGAGTTGGATCTGACTCGATGTCATCTAACAACAACTGTAAAGCAAAATAACTGGCACCTAAATGAGGATTAATAAACAGCTTTTTAATGAACCCAATTCTCATACCAAATTTTTAAAGCTTAAGAAACAGAGACACAAAGAGCTAAGTACTTTGTCAGAGTTTTTAGGACTGCTAAATGATAAGACTAAAACTAGTAAAGTTGAGTACATCTATACCAAAAACAATGTTTGACTATTTTTTAAGCTTTATAGCTTTTAAATATGAAATGCATCATGCATCATCAGGGAATTAAGTTTTCAAGTTGTTTTTAATGAAATATTCCAATGAAACTTAGGATCTTTCATAATTTGTCAGTGCTACAATTAGAGACACAAGTGTATAAAACTGTTAAGGGGCAGAATATCTGAATGCCTATTTCAATGAGAGTCACTACACATAGAGTTAAGGGTGTGTATGATTTTCCAAGGTTGAAGATGATTCCCCTCTTTTAAAAACCATGTGGACTTAATAATGCAAGTTTATTGTGTTTTGAAAGTTTTGTTGCTCTCCTAAGTCTTTGAAATGACCTCCTTCTTAAGATTTTAGAGTAAATCTGTACATAAATACATTCTACCAAAAATAATTTTAATATGAGCATGATACTGTTCTTTCCCCTCAATATGCACTAATGATTACATGTGGCTATACTGTCTTAAGTTTATCCATTTCACTGATATTATCCTGTAGTGAATATTATTCTGGAATCTATGAGGATTATATTCTAGTTTTGTTTTTGACTAGCTTTGTGAACTGGATAATTCATCAGAACACTATCTGCCAACTACCTTAATGACAAAATTAGAATAGGCTCATATTTCCTGAAGAGATAACAAGCATAAGTAGGAATACAATTTATGAGATTTGAATTTCTAAAAGAGAATTTTATGTTAATCTCTAGTTAGATCATGTTTGCATTACCCTTGGAAATCTATACTGCATAACACATTCAGATTTGCAACAAGCTTATTCTTTTCTGTTTACAGAAATCAAATTCATTCGAGAATTTTTTGACATATTTCATATATCTTTCTATGGTACTCACACAAATCTAATGTTAGGGAACTTTTTAATGGGAAAGTTAACTGAAATTAAGGTCACAGATGTTTAAATTGGAACTCACAAGACATCTTGTTATTATGTGTTCACTTCTTTAGCTTACTGATAATAATGGTGATAATAATGATATAATAAAATTAACATCTGGACAGAGCTTTACACAGACATTACTTCATTTAATGTAACAAACCTAAAAAGTTTACATCAATGGAAATATTTCACCCTGAAACTCAGATTATAGATGCAGACATCAACAATACCATTAATTCTCCTAGACAGGGCTAGAACTTTAAAAATCACCTTTTCAGAGGAGCTAAGCCCTGGGGAATTATTATGTATAAACTCACGTAAGAGAGATAACTTTATGTATTATAAACTCATTTATGCCAATAATCAAAGTCAGGATGCTGCACTAGAGTGTGAGTTTGGGCAACTATCTCCAATTATGTGTAATGTGAAAAATCAGTCATTAAAGGTATGCAAGTAGAAGGAAGAACTATTAGGGAATACAAGGGGATCAGCGTGGGGGTAATAGGTGGGGTAAATATAACCAAAGTACCTTATATACGTGTATTAAAATGCCTTAGTGAAACACACTATTTTGCACAATTAATATATGTTAATAAAAATAAAATAAGATAAAATATTAGCCATTATTACAGTTGATTCTCTGGGAAGAGCAAGGGAAGAACAATTCCCTTTTATGCTAAAGAATCAAAGATTGTGAATATCAAAGTATAACTAAAATAATAGTTCTATAGCTAGGGAATATAATGTGAGCCTGACTTATGTTCATTGCTAGTGTTAAACCCTACACTTAAAGTGGTGCAATAAATTTCCAGAATTTATTTAAATGGAGAAATAAAGAGTTTTCTAAAGATATTCATCAGTGAAAATCTAAACCATGAACCCACCGATGTAATAAATAATCCTCAGTTATTGGAGAAAAACTCATTATGGTTTTTGATGAAAGAGAATAATATACTGAAATTTAGAGGTCCACAAAGTAATCCTTCCATGAGATATTGAGGTATCAACATCACCAGAGTGGACTGTTATCTTAAATAGGGGGCAAGGTAGATAAGGTAAGAATTGAATAGAATTTGGAAATATCTTCAGGAAGCACCATTACTCAATTAGGTCAGCACATTTAGCTCTTCCCCCAGTACTGAAATAGATTTCTGTTTTGGTTGGTCACAGAATAAATTAGTTTTAGCTTAAGGGCCATTTTGCATGAAAAATACATTTAAGAAAATATTATTATCATAGGAGACAATGAGACAAAATAAGGATCTATCAGTATCTCCCATTCATGTTCCCTCCAGGGCATAAATTCACTAAGTGAAGTAATGGGTGAAACTACAGCAGTTAATTTTTGAGAAATTAAATATTAGTATATTCTGTATTTTCAACTTTGCTGATACAATGGTTCTCAAAAAGGCATTATTTAGCCCCTCTGGCTACGTTTCTTAATGTCTGAAGACATTGTACCATAGTATAGAAATTCTGTAAATAGAATGCCATAATATGGGATAAATGTCATCCCCTCTTCTCATCATAAATGTCCCCTACAGGCTGACATCTATGATGCATATCATGCATTTTCTCCTGAAACTCACCATTACTCTCTTGACATTGTTCCCTGTCCCACTTTGGTAAGTCATCCTTTTTTGTAACTCTCTTTCAATCATACAATTGAGGTAGGAAATTTGTTTCCTGCCAGGACCCTAACTGATACAACCCTCTTGGATTCAGTCCATTAGGATGGTGCTTAGGGAAATATATGAGTAATATGTAATGAAAACATGCATAATAGCTAGCAAAATATGCCCAAAACACTTACAGAAATTACAGCATATAATGATCTCAGTTATACTCAGTGACCCAGTAAGTTTCAAGGATCTCAAGGAAAACACTAGAAGCAGTTCAGGCCAGTCCAAGAAATTCCTATGTGTGATAGGGGTAGCATTGCACAAGAGGAAAAAACAGATCACTACCCACAAGAATGGAACTCAGAAAAGTAACAACAAAATCTGTGGAGTGCTATGTGGTAGCT
Source organism: Pedetes capensis (assembly GCA_007922755.1). Classification (NCBI taxonomy): domain Eukaryota; kingdom Metazoa; phylum Chordata; class Mammalia; order Rodentia; family Pedetidae; genus Pedetes; species Pedetes capensis. Next base: position 15,882 of record VMDO01016915.1, on the reverse strand, counting down.
GACAGGATTATCTGTTAGCACATTTGAGATAATTTTAAGATTGAAATAACAATTGAAATAATTTTTGATCCAATTTTCCAATATTCTTTACTGATTATTAGAATATTCTGCAACTTTGCTTCCTACTCAAATCTTTATGAATCCATGATATTCATGGACTTAAATATTTGTTATACAATTTCAGTTTGATGTGCTAGACATTATCATCTGTTCTAACACCTACCTGAAATTCTCCTAAAGTTATCTTCTTGCAATTACTGTGGTCTTGGGATGTTTCACACTGTTCCATTTGATTATCCTTCAAGGAGCACACACCCTAGCTCTTATAAAAGTAGCCTGAGTTGCTGGAGTCCCAGTTGACTAATCATAACCAACTATTACAGTAACCTTCAAATATATATGACAATAATTTTGCTCCTTACTTACATTTATCTCACTAATCTTTTGAAGCATTTATCTTTGTTCAATACAAGTTAGCTCTATAAATAAAAATGAAAGTACAAATATACTGCATTCAACTGTAACACTCATAAACACTGAAGAACAAAAATTATTTCCATAAATGAGTGATTTCTAAAGTGATAAGTGATGTATCACTGGAAGGTTGTATGTGGCTACTGCCTTAATCAATTAAAAAATTAGTATGATATTTAAAATTTTGATGCTTAGAAATACCAGTTTTTACTTTCACTATACATGTCTATCATATATTAGTTAATCATCCATCAGTTAACATTTATGAGGCATTTACTATGTACCAACAGAAAGTCACATAGTTGGAATACAAAGGTCTCTGCCATTGAGAAGCTAACAATCTAATAGATGTGAAATATAGATAAATACTTATTAAAATCAGTATTAAAAATATTATGAGTGAAGTGGGCATGGTGGCGCAGGCCTATAATCCCAGCAGCTTGGGAGGTGGAGGCAGGAGGATCACAAGTTCAAGACCAGAGGCAGTCTGCTTAACTTAGCAAGAACCCGTCTCAAAAAGGAAAATAATGGGCTGAGGGTGCAGCTCAGTGCTCTAGCACTTGCAGAGCACGCAAGCGTGAGGGCCTGGGTTCAACCCTCAGTACCAAATACATACATACATACATACATATATATATGTATATATGTATATATGTATATATATATATATATGTATGTATGTATGTATGTGTGTATATATATATATGTATGTATGTGTATATATATGCCTGCAGCCATAGCCCTGTGGCATCCGATCCCATCAGATCTTGGAAGCTAGGCAGGGTCGGGCCTGGTTAGTACCTGGATGGGAGACCTCCTGAGAACACCAGAAGCTGTAGGCTTGGGAGAAGGACCTGGCATTCCCCTCCCAAAAAAATCAATATGCCATTGAAAACCCTATGAACAGCAGAGAAGCACTGACAATAGTGTTTCCCCTGTTGTACAGAGGGTCGCTATGAGTTGGATACCGACTCGATGGCACCTAACAACAACAACAACAACAACATGTGTATATATATATGTATATGTATATATATATATATATATATATATATATATATATATATGATGAAGAGCTAAAAGAGAAGATAAATTCTTATTTACTGGATGAACATTCTGATTGAACAGGACATTGCTATATAGTTAATATATGTTAATACTGCTCTAATGTTAATGAGTGGCATACAAACCACCTGGAGATTGTGTGGAGAATGCATTATCTGATTCAAAACATTTTGAGTGAGGTCTGACACTGTGCCTTCCTAACACATTTGCAGGTGATGCCAACTCTGATACACTTTGAGTAATACCTTGAAAACAAGGTTATAAATATCACAACTGTTGGGGTTTTCTTTCATTTTTTTTGTTTTGTTTTTAGTTAAGGGATGTGAGTCTCAAAGAGGTTAGATTCCTGAAAATTACATAAACTAAGCTTGGTCTTATTTGAGTTTTTTCAGATCCCAAAACAAACATTTATTCACTATACCAAGTAATCAGACTTGAGCAGTTATTAGAAGGTTTGAGTTATATAGTAAGAGCTTCACATATTATATGACATTCTAATTTAATCTTAAAAGGTGGTGAAAAGTTCCAGGCAGGAAAAGTAGAAAATAGACTTTTCTAGGTAGCATATAAAAATATGTAGGTGATTTACAGTTAATGTGATTATAGTGGTATCCAAAAAGTGGAAGTGGTTCAGGCAGAAATTCAGCTAGAAAGCTTGATCATAAAATTGCAAGGAATATTTTTTTAAAGAAGAAATTTATATTTTTAATTTTTTAAAACACTCTGATGGACTTGTTTTTCTAAGAAGCTCAATCAGGGTAAGTCTTAGAAAATCATTTTATTATTTAGTAATAATAGCAGCAAACCTGATTTGAAGGTAGAGTTTAAAAATATTTCAGAAACACAAATAGTATTTGGAGATCAACTGAATGAGGGAGTGAAGGTGATGGTGGAGTCAATTTTACCTTGTATAAATTCACCTTCAGTTTCTAAGTTCCTAGATGAATTTTGCCATCATTGCCAAGATAGAACAAAGAGAAGGAACAGAGTTGGACAGAGAATAGTGAGAAAGTCACAGGCTAGCAACACTTGGTTGTATCTCTTCCAGATGAAATATATAAGTTAAATAATGTCTAGAATTTGTTATGCAAATACTTGTAATCAACTTGGCATCACCTCAACTCAAATTCAGGACATTATAATGGGTGGTACTAGACATCACACATCTGTTTGCTTAGGAGCTGCTGGTTGATTTTGTGCTGAACTCCACTTTAAAAAGCCCTTATAATTTCACTTAAACAGAGAATTCATTTCATTGACCAACTACTTAAATGAAAAAAAAAATCAAAATATTTCTAGAGAGCAGAGATAAAATAGTCCAGCTTCTGGGTGTACTTGACACACAGTGCTAGAATCCTACTGTGTTAGTTTATTTTTCAAAATTACAAGAACAAAATCACTAGAACAATGTGAATTAAATGTAGAGAATATTCTAGCTATGTCAAAACAAAGGGGGTGTCCCTACACCTTTGATAATATTTGACCCCAATGATATACTTTTGTGATTCTGTTATAATTTCATTAATAATTCTTTTGAAAAAAGGATGAGAAAAGAAGCAGCACAGCAACCCATTTATTCAAAGATTGTGGTCAGATTATTCTTCCCATTTGAACCACAACTGAAAACTAGGATGAAAGCAAAGAGACCACAATAAAAACACCTATGTATTGAAATTTGTATATTTCCCTCAATATAGCAGTACTCAAACCCTAACTCAGCACTTACTTGCTCACATTGTTATCCATCACAAGCATGGTGATCTGGTTTCCAAAAAACCTTAGAAGCAATTTACTATGGTGGGAAGAGCAACATCTTTAGATCCATTTATTTACCCATGAACATTTTTAAAAGATAAAATACATGTTAAATATCTTACACTATATATCCTATGTATATCCTTGATGTTACTAGTATAGATAGAACAACATCTGTACATTATATAACTTTGCATTTGTCATGTCACCCTATCAGATTTTGTTGCCCACAAAATGATGAAAATATAACCTGATAGAGTTATCATGTCAACTAAACAAGATACAAAACCATCTAGCACAGTGCTTGATACATAACACCCTATAGATGCTAGTTCTTAATGGATAAAATATTAGAAGTAGGAAATTAGATAGCTAAAGAAAAAGGGGGGCTGGCAATGAGACCATTGTTGTTACTGTTGTTAGGTGCCATCGAGTTGGTATCCAACTCATAGCAACACTAGTACAACAGTTGAAACACTATTGTCAGTGCTTCTCTGCTATTCATAGAGTTTTCAATGGCAGACTGATTTTTGGGAAGGGGTGACCAGGCCCTTCTCCCAAGCCTACAGTATCTGGTGCTCCCAGTTAGTCTCCTATTCAAGTACTAACCAGGCCAGGCCCTGCCTACCTTCTGAGATCTGACAGGATTGGATGCCACAGGGCTATGGCGCAGGCTGTAAACAGTGAGAAATTATGAAAAATTGCTAAAATTAAGCAAAGAAGTGCATACACTTTAAGAAAACCATACAGCTAACACTATGCTAAACATGAGAGACTCTTCTGCACCCAAGGTAAGAAAAAAAGAACTTCTTTTATATATTTCATTGGAGCTTTGAGCAAGTACAGTGAGGTATAGGAATAAAAGTAAAAATAGCCATATAGGAAACAAAGAAAGTCACACCTCCTTCATAGGCAGATGACACGATCAACTTCCTAGAAAATGTGATAGAATCAACACAGTTACTGACTTCAGCAAGATTGCAAGATACCGAGTCAATATATCAAAATCAAGTATATCTCTATATATTAGTAGTATATATCATTCATGAGGAAAGCAAAAGTTTATTAAAAAGATATGGAAAAAAAGAAGCCAGGTGTAGTGGCACATGCCTATAATCCCTCCAACTCTGGAGGCAGAAGCAAGAGGATAGCAAGTTCAAGACCAGAGGCAGTCAGCATAATTCAGTGAAACTCTGTCTCAAAAAGTAAAAAAAAAAAAAAGAAAGAAAAGAAAGAAAAAGAAAAAGAAAAGGAAAAGACAAAATGGGCTGGAGGTGTAGCTCAGTGGTACAGCACTTGCAAAGCATGCAAGCATGAAGCCCTGGGTTCAACCCCCAGTACCACACACACAAAGAAAAAAAAAAAGATAGGAAAAAAGAAAAGACCAAATTACATGTCAAAAGCGACTCTGAAACTTACCCTTGAACACTGAGCAGCTAAATAAAAGAAAGATATGATGAAGTTAAGAAAATAAACAGAAGACTTCAAAAGGTAGCTCAAGAAGACACAATCAAATATTTTAATGACAGGTGTAAAGAGCTGGAGAGAGAAAACTAAAAGAGAAGATAAGAGATGGTCTATTTATCTCAACCTTAAAGAATTAAAGAAAAATTCATAGCTGGAGTGGCAATAGTGAGATATTCTACAGGGAAAAAGTTAAACAATGTAGGAAACATCAAAAGAACATGGAAGGAATGAATACACAGAGTCATTATACAAAAAAGAATTTGTGGATGACCAACCATTTCAAAAGGTTGCATATGAGGAGGAACCAATGGTACTGGAAGAAGAAAAGGAAGCTTCCTTGAAGCAATTGGCAAAACACAAGCCTCCAGGAATTAATGCAATACCAACAGAGATGTTTCAACAAACAGATGCAGCAGTAGGGGTGCTAACATTTTCATGCCAAGAGATTTGGAAAAAAACTACCTGGCAAACTGACTGGAAGAGATCCTTATTTATGCCTATTCCCCCCCCAAAAGGATCCAACTGAATGTGAAAAGTATCAAACAATATCATTAATATCACATACAAGCAAAATCTTACTAAAGATCATTCAAAAGTGATTACAGCAGTATACAGACAAGGAACTGTGAGAAAATGAAACCAGATTCAGAAGAGGGTGTGGAACCAGGAACATCCTTGCTGATGTCAGGTGGATATTAGCCAAAAGCAGAGAATATCAGGAATAAGTTTATATAGGTTTTATCGAATATGCAAAGGCATTTGACTGTGTGGATCATAACAAATTAAGGCTAACACTTAGGAGAATGGGAATACCAGAGCACCTAAATGTACTCATGAGGAATCTGTACATGGAACAGGAAGCAGTCATTCACACAGAACCAGGAAACACTGCCTAGTTTAAAGTTGAGAAAGGTGTGCATCAGGGCTGTATACTTTCACCATACCTCTTCAATCTCTATGCTGAGCAGATAATCCAAGAAACTGGGCTTTATGAAGAAGAACATGGCATTGGGATTGGAAGAAGACTCATTAAAAACATGTGTAATGCAGATAACACAACTCTGCTTGCTGAAAGTGAAGATTTGAAGCATTTACTAATGAAGATCAAAGGACATAGCCATCAGTATGGATTGGGCCTCAATACCAAAAATACAAAAACCCTTACAACTGAGTCAGTATGCAACTTCATAATAAATGAAGAAAAGATTGTGGTTGTCCTTGATCTTATTTTACTTGTTTCTACAATCAACACCCATGGAAGCAACAGGCAAGAAAACAACAGATGCATTGCTTTGGGAAAAGCTGTGGGAAAAGATCACTTTAGAGTACTGAAAAGTAACAATGTCATATTGAAGACAAATGTGTGCCTGACTCATGCTATAGTATTTTCAGTTACATCATATGGTTGTGAAACATGGACATTGACTAAGGGAGACAGGAGAATTGATGCTTTTGAATTATGGTGCTGGAGATGAATATGAAATATACCATAGACTGCCAAAAGAACCAATAGACCTGTCATAGAAGAAGTACAACTAGAGTGCTCCTTTGAAGCAATGATGGTTCAACAGCAACTTACATATTTAGGACATATAGTCAGGGGGAACCAATCCCTGGAGAAAGACATCATGTTTGGGAGAGTGGTAGGTCAACAAATAAAAGGAAAACCCTCAGTTATATGGATTGACATTGTGTCTGTAACAGTGGGCTTAAACATAAATAAGATCATGTGCCTGGCACAGAATGGAGGAATGTTTTATTCTGCTGCACATAGAGTTGCTATGAGTCAGACCTGACTCAACGGGACCTAACAACAACATACTGGCAAGAAGCAATAAGAAAATGAAAGTGATAAAAAGTAATATCACTCACAATAGTGTCAAAATTATGAAATCCTTAGGATTAAATCTAACAAATGTGTGATGGTGTAATATGCTAAAAATTATAAAATGTTGCTGAGAGAAACTGAGTTCTAAGAGCACAGATATTTTGTTTATGGGTAAGATTTACTATTGTTAATGTATCAATTCTCTCCAAATTTACATATAAAAATAGAATCTCAACCAAACTCCCAGGAGTCTTTAAGAAGACTCAAAACCTGATTCTAATGTGGAAAATTAAAAATCTTCAAACAGCCAGAACAACACAAAAAGAGTAGAAAAATAAAAAGAATAACACAGTGTAATTCCAGAGCTTGTTATAAGTCTATAGCAATCGAGCTAATGCATGATTATTATCAAGATAGAAAAATAGATCAATCAAATTGAATAAAGTCAAGAAATATACTCACACATATACTTTTTCAACAATTGTAAAGGCAAGTGATTGGAGAAAGTATAAGTTTTGTTTTTTCAACAAACTATGCAGAAACAATTGACTATCCATAGCCCAAAACATTAAAGCAGAAAAGAACTTCAATGGATACCATAAACCAAATAGGAAAATGAACTCAAAATGGATCATCAAACTGATATAAAAATCTATAAAACTATAAAATTCCTAGAAGAAAACAAATGAGAGAATCTTTATGAGCTGAGTTAGACAAAGATTTCTTAGATATGATAAGCCAAATGCAATGGAATAAAAGAATAAATTAGACTTCAGCAAAATAAAAACTTTTGTATAAAAAAACACAGATAAAGGAATAAACTAGAAAATATACTTGGGAATTACTTATCTGATAAAGTACAAGTATATGGGACATAGAAAGGACCTCAAAACTTAAGAAAACAAGCTACTCAATTAAAAGAAAAGTCCAAAGAGTTGAACAGATACTTCACTTAAGAAAACACATAGAGCACAAATAAGCACATCTGAAAATGCTGAAATTAAAATGATTGGCCATGCCAAGTGTTTCTGAGGCTGTGACAAAATGAGAACTCTTATGTACTGCTGGTGAGAATGTAAAAGTCTACAACTATTTTGACAGTTTTGTAAAGTTAAACATATATTCCAACCATCCTGGTTCTGGGTATTTTCACAAGAGAAATGAAAACATATGTTCGTGAAATGGCTTATACACAAATGTTCCAATCATTTCTGTTTATAGTAGCCCCAAACTGAAGATAATATAAGTTTATATCAAAATATAAGTATATATACAAATGGTGGTATATCCATTTAATGGAATACTACCCAAGAATAAAATAGAATAAACTTGATACACACAACATGGTGAATCTCAAAATAGTTGAACCAAGTGAAAGAAACCAGATAAAAAGAGGACAGACTCCTCATTCTAAAAAAAGAAAAAAAGATGTATGGGATTCCTTTGATATAGAATTCTAGAACATGAAGAAATATCTATAGTGATGGGAAGAAATCAGTGATTGTGGGTAGATTTTGAGAGTGAGGTGGGGCAGGAATGAAGATTTTTAAGAGGGTACTAGGAAACATTTGCTATTGATGATATGTTCTTTTCTTGATTGTGATGATAGTTTCATACGTATAAGAATTTGTCAAAAGTTAAAAAATTGTACTTTTTAAGCACAATAAGTGGTTATTTTGTCAATTTGACCTAAAATAGCTGAATACAAAAAGAAAAAGAGAGAGAGAGAGAGAGAAAGGAAAGGGAAAAAGAAAAGGAAAGAAAAGGAAAACAAAAGAAAAGAAATTAGTTCAGCTCCATGGCATATGCTTGTAATTCCAAGAATTGGGGAGGCTAAAGTAGGAGGATCATAAGTTTGAGGTCAGGGGCAACCGGGGCAAATTAGGGAGACCCTGTTTGAAAATTAAAAAAGGAGTAGAGGTGCAGCTCAGTGGTGGGGCACTTGCCTAGCATGTGCAATTCCCTGGGTTAACCACCCAGCACTGAAAAAATAAAAGGAAAAAAAAAAAAACAGAAAAAATGAGACTAGAGATATAGCTCAGAGGTAGAGCACTTGGCTAGTACATGTAAGACACTGGGTTCAATCCCAAGTATTATCAGTAAATAAATAAATAACCAAGGTAGGATGATCAAGAGTTAGACGAAGGAGAAAGGAAGGTCGCAATTTTAGACAGCTTATTCAGAACAGGCTCTACTGAGATAATATTTGAAAGAGACTTTTAAAGGGAAAGGAATTTAGTTATATAGTACTGTGGAGGTAATAGCCAGGTAAAGGCCCTAGTTCCTACAAGGCTGTCCCTGGCAATGAGGCCAATGTGCCTGGAGCTCATTCAGAATGGACTACTGCAGGAGGAAATGAAGTCAGGTAGATCCAGATCAGACAGAGCCCTACAGAACAACTTACGCATTTTGGCTTTTGCTAGAAGTAACTGGGTGGCTATTGGAGGTTTTTATGCAGAGAAATGGCAATGCCTACTTAAGTTTTAAAAAGGGTTGCTCTGGATGTTGTGTTAAGACTAATTCTTAAAGAAGCATAAGTAAAAGTAGACTAATCAGAAAGTTATTACAATAATTCAGGCAAGTGTAAGAAATGTCGCTTGAAACAGGAGAGTTACTCTAAACAAAGAACAAGTCAGATACTGGATGTATGATTAAAAGTGAGTTTGAGACCAAGACAGGAGTTTCTTGAGTTGGCTTTCATTCCCATTCTTTTCCTGGTCACTCATCTCTGAAAGCTTTCAATTTTGTTCATATTCCAGCCAATGCAATGTAATCCAAACAAAGATTAACCAGTTCAGTGTAGAGTAAATCACTTATATTACTCCCTCTTCCTGGATTTGGGATAATTTTGCTTTGTGCCCTATTTTCACTTGGTGGACTTGAATTGAAATTGCAGACAATACCATGGTCTGTTCATCTTCTGCTTCTTCAAAAACACTTTCCCCAAGTTATTTTCATCTCTAAAATGAATTCCACATGTGTGGTAATCTTAAAACACATCTAAATAATGAGAACCAAATATACCCAATAACTTCCTTTTTTCTTTTCTTTTTTATAATTGGCCATTGTTCTGTTAAGACCTTTGCCCATTTAAAGATTGTATTCCAGTTTGTCAGGAAACCTGGCTTTATAATTATTCAATTTAAATATCTGCTAGGCAAAAAAATACAAGTATAGAAAAAAAAGGCAAAATTATCTTTATTGAATGGTCTATAATTCAATGCTTTCTTCGTTGTCTTGATTATAAGGAAAACTAGATTAATTATCTTCCTTTAATTTAGCTACCCTGATGTATCTATTTCTCACTTTTCTTCATTACCTTTTAATTGACATATTGTAAGGTTTGCCTTGTCTATCAGTTCATTTTTAAAGGTATCTTTCTTTTTTTTTAATGGTTTTAAATCTTTTCTAAAGGTAGAACATAAACTGGATGTGGTAGTCCTTGACTGTATTCCCAGCAACTCAGATGGCAGGGGCAGGAGGATTATGAGTTTGTGGCCAGAGGCATCCTGTATAAGTTAGTGAGACCCTGTTTCCAAATTTTAAAATTTTATAAAACAATGGCCTGGGGTGCAGCCCAGTGGTAGAATGCTTGCAAATGTGTGAGGCTCTGGGTTCAAAAATCCCTCAGTATTGGGGAAAAAAAAGTTAGTGAACAACAAAAACAACTAGTTTCACTGAAATCCCAGAAGTGCAGATACATAGAAGGGCTTAAATGCTATCACATTACTTTTTGTTAATACCCAAAACTTTAAATGTTTTTAAAAACTATATTACTTAGTAAAGGTGACATATATTCTACTTAAAGAGCTGTACATCAAGATGCATATATGTAAATGCCACAATGAAAAGCATGTCAGAATGAATCACATTAAGGTGTACATTAAAAATGTCCAATAAATTTTTAAAAAACTATGTAAATTTAAGCATATATATACATACACACACACACACACACACACACACACACACACTATTTAGCAGGAAAAAACATTGTTTTTTATTAGTACTCCATGATTAAAGATATACAGAATATTCTCACAATGATTTTTATGTGTAGAAAGTCTTCTTTTACATTACAATCAGATCAGCCAGTTCTAAAATAATGATTACCATACAGCATTAAGGTAATGTGACTGAAACAATTATACTTAGGAATTCTCTCCTTTTTTTTTTCTTTTCTATTGGCTAGATATTTCTTGACATTGCTAATACTCAGAACTTCTTTCTAAACAGCATGGAAAAAGAAGCAGTGTTAAAATACTGTGGTAGTATAAGTGCAACCAAATTCAGAAAAGTCTGATATTCTTGTGAGTCTGCCTTTTACTTTGAACAATATCACATTAAGACTTTACAAGTGTTGATAGCTACACAAAAACACCTCCATCCTCCAACACACACACACACACACACACACACACACACACACACACACGATAGAGAGAGAGAAAAAAGAGGAGGAAGAGGAAAAAGAGGAGGAGGAACAGAAGGAAGAGGAGGAGGAGAAAAAAGAGAAAAGAAAGAGAGAATTCTACAGAATCTTGAGGTTCCCTGGTCATGTCCATCTGGTTTGTCAAATTTCAATGTAGCTGAGGTGAAGAGTTCCACACATGTTGCTAGCATCTAACCTCAGGAACACCTCATGCTGTTCCTACACTTACTTTGGAGCATTCTCCAAAGTCATAAAAAGCCATTCAATCATAATGTAAGAACAGTCTAGAAGGTGGAAGTATTAGTACCTGCAAGAGCAATGAAGGATGAGAGTCAGTGAACAGATTCCCAGCCTCTATTTTTAATTAAGAGCATTTGGAGGCATATTCTACATTTCTCAGCAGGTCCTTGGAGAGGCTGATTTCTAGGGTGTACAGGTTGTATTCAGCTCATTGTCACAATTAATCTTTTTTTCATATCTTGCCTCACTTTCTGCACTCCTTCACTTCTATTTCCTGGGATCATCTCCCAAGTCAATTGCACCCAAATTCTGATTTCAAGCTCTGAATTTGAAGCAACACAATCCAAGATAACTACTTGTTTGTATTCTAAGGACTTAGAGACTTTTATAAGAAAACTAGTATATTTAGACCACAACTATTTCTTGAATACAAACTATATGTTATATATTTATATAGCTGATACATTAATTCTCACAGCAAATCTGGAAGGTTATTATGACTTTCCTTTCCAGGTAATTAGTGCAGCACAGTTAACTATTAGGAAAGCTGACTTTCCACTCCAAATCTATCTGATTCCAGCTAGTACCTTTTCTACCATAATTGAGTCTCAAATTATATTTTCAATAATACATATTTACCCCCAAAATTTTAATACCAGTTCTTATGAAGATGGATAGACTATAGAATTTGCCTATAATAATCTTCAAAGACTGGCAGTGTCTGACAGTACTTCTTAGGTTACATTTCAAAGGAAGAGCTTCCTCCTTTGAGGGAGCCCTCCTGTTGTTTTGAGATTTTGCCCAGCTGCTATTGCTTCTGCTCTGGCTTAATTCCAACTCACATAACTTCAGTAGCCTACATAATTTCTCTTAAAATTCTTGAAACATCTACTGTTCTGATCTTCATAGCATGGTAGGATTGGAATCAGTTAAGCATTCTAAAATAAACTGAGGCATAAAATTTTGGCATGTTGCACATTAATAATGATTTATATCTTCATTATGCAACAAAAGAGAGAAAAGTTAAACTTTTGTTGTAATTAGGTACCAAAAGTCATACATATTATGTTGAAATGGAATTTATTTATAACAATGTGTGAAGGTACTAGATGTTATATTCTCAGCCTGCAATATGTAGAAATGAAATAGAGTTAATATCAATATTTCTATAATGAATTTTTAAGTAAATACATTGCTTTAAAGCAATAGTATTATAATATGGAATGAGTCTGGTCAACAGACTGGATTGGGTTGAATATAAGCGACTTAAAATCATAAATAGGAATCACCAAATTAGGTTGAATTTTATTTCATTATAAAAATCCAGTTAAGTATTCTGAGAAATGTAGGATTATTCCTTTGACCTCCAAGGATATACCACCTTATTCAATGTGGCATTTATGTTCTGGATCAGATCATTATTAAGTGGCAGCCACAATGCATACATTGTAGTCAGCGATAATAAAGAAGGTCAGAAGTAGGAGATGCCCTTTCTCTTACAATCTAATATACCAAAGTTACATATGACCTCTTTGATGACATCTCACATATCTGATACTGACCATCTAGGAAATTGTGGGATCCATGTGTCAAGCTGAAAGCAGAAGTTATAAGGACAAAAGAGATAAATAGATATTAGGAGGAAACTATCCAGTGACATATAGGGGTTTTAATTCAAACAAAATTATAATCAATAACTAGATCTGCCAGTTTTGAGTTGAATGATTTTGGCCATTATTTAACCTATTTGAGCCACAATTTTTGTCACTTGTAAAAATTGGATCTGTATGTTTAACTCCACAGGTTGTTTCAATGACTAAATAAAATACTACATGCAAAATGCCTTCCATTGTGTATAACACAAAATTTGCACTAAATAGACAGGGCAAAGAGATGTTAGGCAAATACCCTTTATGTTAATCTTTCTCTCTGTCCATTGATTAGGTAATGAGGATAAGTTTTGCTGTTTTGTTTTTATCTAGGAGGGTGAACTAAGCCTTTAAATCTGGTTTTCTTTTCATAAGGTAGTTGCAGTGTTAGAAGAAAGTAAATAGGAGATTGTCATTAGGATAAAAGCCCAATTCATTTATCATTTTCAGGTTAATAACTTAATAACTACTGCAATGATAATAAATATAACATACTTAAAAATTTGGGACATGAGCGGAAAGAAGGAGGGAGGGATCTAGCAAAAGGAAATGATGATGGGAGAAGACAGGAGCGGGAAGAGGGACAAGGAGGAGCAAGGAATGAGAAAGAGATCAACCTCAAAGTAAACAGCCCAACTTTAATAGTTCAGGAAATAAATATAATAATACCAACAATACCAATGGATGGCAATAATGCAAATGGGCTAGATTACTCATGTAATACTGCTGATAATGTAAAAAGATAGACCACTATAGAAAAAAGTTTGGACTTAAATCATAATTGGGATGCAAGGGTATAGAAAAATATTTCCACAAAAAGACGTGCAAGTAGAAGGGAGGCCATTGGTGGGTGGGGAGAGGGGAGAGAAGGGGTAAAAGAGGGTAAGGGAGAAGTTATCTGTACAATGTGCAATGAAATGCATATATGGAAATGTCACAATGAAATGCATGTCAGAATGAAACACATTAACTTGTACATTAAAAATTTCCAATAAAATAAAAACTTACTTAAAATTTAAATATGGCTTGATCTTCAAACCTGGTTGTAAATTACACCCTTCGAATTGTATAACTTTAAAAGCTACAAAATCACACACATGACCATTGTTAAGATACTTATGGGAAACTCTTTCTGGAAAAGCCCACACCTATCCCTGGGGTATGTAGTGCTGCTCTTTACTAAATAAATCCCGGGTTTCCTGGGTTTGCTTCAAAAAAATTGGGGAAATGCTTTTATAAACATAGTTTATCTGTTGCTCCAAAAGTGCTAGTTTTATAATAGCCCTCACTTTTTTAAAATAAATCAATTTAGGCCTAGGCAGATTTGCAATCTTGCTCAAGGTCACACAATATGAATGGTCGATTACACAAGGAGTGTAGCAAGTGATGTTCGCCTGAGGGCACCACTTAATACACTCAACTGCATGGCTTGCCAGGGTCTAGTTTCAAGTCTTGAATCCTTTCACCCAATCCCATTTAATTGAAATTAATGATCCTGTGGGGTATGGAGTGAAGTGCACACAGGAAGTGTTCAAAGAGACATGGGACGCCAACCTCGTTTTCAGAACAGATTTCTTTCTGACAAAAGATGAATTTAAGTTTGCACAGTTCTCAGAGTCATAGTAACAAAATGGTTTGTTCATGTGCCAAAAATTAGGTAAATCAACTTCTTCAAACCTATATTGAGGTTGGACTGAAAAGGAAGCCTGTGGTTTTTTTGGTACCTGAGAATATGAGCAAAATGATACAATTACAGGGGCTTTTTCTTAAAAAATACTATAAATTCTTATTATAATAAGTTTTCAGACCATGAGTCTTAAGTAAAATAACATTAAATATCAACATTATATACACAGAATAAAAATTTATGTAAGCTGCATTATTAAAAAAAATCATTGTACCTTTCTCCTAATCATTTTGATATTTATAATACTCTCTTTAATTAGAAAACTACCATGTGTGTGTCAGCTTGTCATGCTGTGGGGGCTTGCCTGTTGCTGTGATGCTGAAAGCTACGCCATTGGTATCTCAGATACTAGGAGGGCCATTCATGGTGGACAGGTTTCAGCTGAGCTTCCAGACTAAGACAGACTAAGCTTCCATACTAAGACAAGGGCCTGGCAGCCCATTCCCAAAACAATTAGCCATTGAAAGACCTATGAATAGCAGAGAAGCATTTTCAAACAAAGTGCTGGAAAATGAGACTTGGGGAGAGTTGCCTCCTGAAAAGACAGTCAACCTTGATAACAAGATTGGAGTAAAGCCCCTTTTGCTGATGTGGCATAACTCAAAATGAGAAGTATAGTGGCTGCAGGCTGGGATTTAACTCAGTTGGTAGAGTGCTGCGCTGCAGTCTCTGAGGTCCAGAGTTCAATTCCCAGCACCACAAAAATGGGAGAAGGACCTGGCAATCCACTCCCACGGCAATCCTGAAACAGTCAGCCATTGAAAACCCTATGAGGGTCGCTATGAGTTGGATACTGACTGGAAGGCACCTAACAACACCAACAACATAGTGTCTGCAACATTGGGCTCAAACATAAAAGGATCATGTGCATGGCACAGTGTTGTGTAGTGTTTCATTCTGTTGTACGTAAATAGCATCCCTATGAGTCAGATCCAACTCCATAGCACCCAACAACATTCAGAAAAAATATAACTATTTTTCTTGTGTTAGAGGTGAGTTTGTACAACAGAAATTCAGAGAGAGAGAGAGAGAGAAATAGTTAATAGTTTCTGGTATCTAAAATAAAACAATACAAAGAAAGTATCTGAGATCTAGAATTTCCTAAATTTCATTTATATCAAAGTATTTAAAAATAAATTGATGGGAGACCAAAATCAAAGGGATTCTTCCATGGTAAAGAGATCATTATGCTGGCTCTCCTAACATAGGAAATTATGACAAAGGAGAAACAACATGACAAAGGTCACTTCTACCACTTCCAAAGAATAAAGTGAAGAAGAAGGAA
>VMDO01016914.1:0-46353 GCA_007922755.1 Pedetes capensis | reverse complement strand
TCCCACACCAGAAAGGAGAAAGTGGTAAAACATTTCTTTTGTGTTATCAATTTGTATAACTTAAATAGAATATCATAAAATATAAGTTTTCCCATATCAATTATGTTAACAATGACTTGTTAATGTCAACATAATTTTAAAATAAGTCACATGTACAATAATCTTGATATTGTTAATAAATTTATGTATAATATTCTATGAATCATGAAAACAAAGATAATTTTGTAATTCTCACTCTTCCCAGTATTAGCAGCAATTTTATATTGTTCAGAAATATTTTATAGCCAGGCCTTGTGGGACACAACTAGAATCCCAATGACTTAGGAAGTGGAAACAGGAGGATCACAAGTTGGAGGCCAGAGGCAGCCTGTGTAACTTAACTCTATCTCAAGATAAAAATAAAAAACTGGCTAAGGGTGCAGCTCAGTGGTAGAGAGCTTGCAAAGTATGTGTGAGGCCCTAATTTCAACCCCACAGTAGCAAAACAAAACAAAACAAAAATCTGAAGCATTTTTTCCCTTGAAATATTATTTAGAACTGAGATTCATGCCCTACATTGGTTACAATGTTAGTAATAAGGAAGCCATTGTTTTGCCATGTTACTGATATTTTGTTTTCATTGTTACAGAAATAAGCATTATAAACTTTGGCTCTATGATATTTAAAGTTTATTCATGCAAACCTAACACAAATAGGCAAAAATAACTCATTCCATTTTGATTCCCACAATTGAAAGACACCTTTGGAAACTATGATATGGTAATATTATTATCTGTTGAAATTTGAGAACTGTCATAGTTAATTTTAACTTATAAGGAAGTGAGGGGTGGCATAAAACTGTAGGTCAACCTAGATCAAACAATGAAAGGATAACTATGAAAAACATAGTTTTAATAAAGGGATTGGTTGAATAAGTTGGTTTTCCCAAAGGCCAAACCAATAACTTAAAATATAAATACATTGACATTATTTTGGCTAAAACTCCAAACTACCAGAGTCTGTGCCGCACACAGACTTATGCACAAATTGCAAAGTATACAAAGAAGACACTAATTACAGTAACCAGCCTTTGAACACTCATGTAGAAAGATACCAGTGGATGAGCTGTCAAAGAAGTTCCAGTTAAGAGAAAAGAAAAGCTTGTCTAATGAAGTAAAATACCTAGACTCACTAATTATTTCCAGTGTGCTGACTATTCATTGAAAGAAAATAAGGGTTTATTTATCTTGAGGTCAGGTTAGATTTGAACTATTTAAATGCTCATACTTTGGATTTTGCCTCTTTAATTACAGTGGTTCATAGGCACAAAATCTAGAATTTAAGGAAGAAAATCCTCATCTTCTTAGTTTCAAATTAAGACTTGTGAAACTACAGCAAATGCCTGCAATTATCTTAACGTGTCCACACTGCACAGTCCATTGTTTTGCCAATTCCAAAATCTGCTAGAAAGCAGAGGTGATGAGCCATGGTGCAAAATGGAAAAACATAGTAGCCACACTCTTCACCATAGGTAATTGGCTCTTGTAAGAAATAAGGGTGGACAAAAGTATGATTGTATTTATTGAATGCAGAGATGTTTAAGAATGGCAGCAAGATACACAGGTAAGGTATCCTGACAAATCTTCAGTATGTATGCAATTAAAGTTATGGAATACATTATAAAAATGGATAGATGTTCTTAAATTCTGCATCTTTCATAATTTAATTTAAAAAGAACAATTAATGGTACAATTTGTTTTCAGGTCAGATATCAAGATGACAAATAATCACTATTTTGATCCTAAAGCCAGTAAAAGATGGATAAGCTATAAAATTTATTTTCCCACCCCTCCTGAAGTTGAGGCTACAAAGAAACATGACAGAGCTAATACCAGAAAGTCTCCAGCCTTCGCTAGTAGAGATGAGCCCCATCACTGCTTTCTTTTTCTACTATAACCATGGGCTTGGAAGGGCAACCTCAAAAGACAGGGCTAAGGCTCCTCAAGCCCACATTTTAATAAATCTTTAATAGCCAGTTGTAGCAAGCCATGAGTGATTAGTGTCCTGAAGCACCCTAGGCAAAGACTGCATCTACACAACCCACAGGATTTTACCATGGAGCTCCAACCAAGGGAAAAATTCTCCAAAGGTTCCTGGTGCAGAGACCTTTCCTGTGTGCGTGGCTCCGGCCTCAGAGGGCAGGGTGGCACCAAGTAAGAGAAGGATCGCTGAGTCTCAGAAACATAAGCAAGGCTGGACAGCTAAAACACTATCAGAAGACTGAAAGTTAATTTAGAATTTACTTTTGCACAGGGTATGGTCCAGTTATTTATTCTGCTTTGTTCCTAGAATAAACTTTAGCGACCACCAAGATTTCATGTGGTTTCTCCTTTCTCCCAAAGTGGGCATCTGTCCAAGCAAATTGAGATCCTCAGCCTGACATGAGAAATATCATGCACTCCACTCACCAGAAACACCCCTGAATTCCTGTCTTCTGAAGAATTTTAACCACACTACTCAGTTGCTCCCTCAACTCTCTGGTCCCTGAAATGGACAATTTTTTAAATTGTAAATCAATTAACAAATTATACTTAGGGAAATCTGTAGTCTGTCATAACTATTATTATCTACATGAAGGTGGATTTCTGGTGATCTTCAACTTACCAATTCCACAAACTCCGTTCTCAAATATTTTTGTTAATATGAGAGGTAACATCTACACTGAAAATAATTCATTAAATAAATAAAATATTACTGGGAACTTCAACTGTAAGAATAATGTTTAGAAATGTTCATATATTGTCTAAATCTCTAAATAGTAGGATGCTTGAATGGGACATATCTTTCCTCAATTTCTAGTAAAATGAAAATAGAATATAAACTGAGACACCATTATGCTGGGCAGAGATAGATTGATTGATCAATAAAAAGAAAGAAAGAACAGAGATATATGACAGAAAATTTAATGGGTAGACAGAGATAGAAAGATGAAGATGAACAAATAGACCATTAAATAAACCACAGAAAATTTAAATGTACTGTACTAGGATATGTAAAAAGAAAAAAATTTGACCAAGGCCCACACGGTCTGATTTAAGAGGCTGAGATTTTCACTGGAATAAATGCTTCATGGAAATAAACATACTGGTTTATTACTATTAGTTGCATAGGAGCATGAATATGTGCTATATGATACACTCAAAATCTTTCATTTTCTAATATTTTTAAATGCGCAATATATTTATTTGTCATTATAATGAAATTCTAATTTTATTAAATACCCTTGAATACTGTTCAAAATAATTCTGTATTTAATCACACTTGGGAGGCATTTATATTATTTTTGTTAGAGTTTACCTGGTTTTCAATAACATCATTGTAATAGTTCTTTTAACCTTGATCTTCACGATCACATACAAATCTGGAATATCATAAGGAGTCTTCCTATTATCCTTCCCAAATGTCTTTTCTTTCATATGAGCTCGAATTGCTTATAGTACATTTAATTAATGATGTGACATGTGGAAGAGTGCCACTGTGCCCATGCAATTATCCAGCATAGTTACTTCCACAATACTATAAAACTACTACAACTAAAAATAGCTATGCAAATTTCTTATAATTTTTAAAAATAGAAAATAAAGTTGATATATGTCAACAAAATATATTTAAACAACCAAGTCAGATAACATGTCAGGATTATATGAAATCAAAAATATTTCTGATTATGACTTAAGCTATTCCTAAAACATTAAATGACAAAATATATTTAGTGAAAATAATAGCTTCATCACTTTAACAAAACCATCCAGTTGCTATTCGCCTTTAGAGAAATTCAAAATACAAATGCCTATATTTATATCATGTATATGCATCAATACAGGAATTTTATACAAGCATATGTACACAATTGCCCACATGTCTGTAGGGTTTACATGTTACTGTGATGCTGAAAGCCATCAAATCAAAATATCACACGCCACCACAGTCTTCCATGGTTGACAGCTTTCAGCTGAGCTTCCAGGCTAAGACAAACTAGGGAGAAGGATGTGGCCAACCTAGTTCACAAAAAATTAGCCATTGAAAACCCTATGAATAGCAGAGAAACACTGTCAGATATACTGCTGGAAAATGAGTTCCCCAAATTGTAAGTCACTCAAAAGATGACAAGGGGAAGAGTTGTCTCCTCAATGTAGAGTTGACCTTAATGACTGGAATGGCGTAAAGCCCCAGGGACTTCCATTTACTGGTGTAGCACTACTCAAAATGAGGAAGAACAACTATAAATATGCATTAATAATTAGAATGTGGAACATACACAGCATGAATTTAGGAAAATTAGAAATTCTCATAAAGGAGATACAGTATATCAACATCACATTCTAGGCAACAGTAAGGTAAAATGGACTGGCATGGGCCATTTTGAATCAGATAATCATATGGTCTACTATGCTGGGAATGACAAATTAAAGAAAAATGGGGTTGCATTCATTATCCAAAAAGACATGTCAAGATTTGTTCTAAAGTACAATGCTGTCAGTAATAGAATATCCTACAAAAGAAGGTGACTTAATTTTTAACTATTATTCAAATTTATGCACCCAATAATAAGACTACAAATGAAGACAGAGAATATTTTTAACAGCTTCTGCAATCTGAAATAGATTGACCATGCACTCAGGATGTACTGATAATTACTGGAATGCAAAAGTTAAAAACAAAGAAGGCTCAGTAGTTGGAAAATATGGCATTGGTGACAGAAATGATGCTGGAGTTTTCATGATAGAATTTTGTCAGGCAAATGACCTTTTCATAGCAAATACATTTTTCTACCAATATAAACAGCAACTATGCACATGGAATTCACAAGAGGGAACATATAGGAAGCAAATTGACTACATTTGTGGAAAGAGACAATGGAAAAGCTCAATATCAAAAGTCAGAATAAGACCAAGGTACTGATTAGGATCAGAACATCAACTACTCATATGTAGGTTCAAACCGAAACTGAAGAAAATTAGAACAATTGTATGAGAGTCAAGGTATGACCTTGAGCATATTTCACTTGAGCTCAGACATCACATCAAGAAGCAGTTTGATGCTTTAGACATTAATGATCTAAAACCAGATGAGCTGTGGAATGACACCAAAGACATCATTCATAAGGAAAGCAAGATGTTATTAAAAAGACAAGAAAAAAGAAAAGACCAAATTACATGTCAAAAGAGATTCAGAAACATTCCCTTGAATGTCAAACAGCAAAAGTAAAAGGGAGACATAGTGAAGTTAAAGACCTAAACTGAAGATTTCAAAGGGCAGCTCAAGAAAACAAAATCAAATATTACAATGACAAGTGCAAAGCACTGGAGATACAAAACCAAAGGGAAAAACATGCTGTTTTTCTCAAGATTAAGAAATTAAAGAAAAAACTCAAGCCTTGAATGACAACACTCAAGGATTCTACAGGAAAAATATTCAATGATGTAGGAAATATCCAAAGAAGATGGAAGGAATACACAGAGTTATTATATAAAAAAGAATTGGTGGATTACCAACCACTTCAAGAGGTTGAATATAATCAGGAACTAATGGTACTGAAGGACAAAGTAGAAGGTACTTTGAAGGAAGTGGCAAAACACAAGACTCCAGGAGATGATAAAATACCAATAGATTGTTTTAACAAACAAAGGCAGCACTGAAGGTGCTAACTTGTTTATGTCAAGAGACTTGGAAACAGCTATGTGGCCAACTAACTGGCAGAGATCCATATTTGTGCCTATTCTCAATAGAATCCAGATAGATCCAATAGATCCAATAGAATGCAGAAATTATTGAATGATATCATTAATATCACACAAATATAATTCTAGTAAAGATCTTTCAAAAGGAACTGCAGCAGTATATAGATGGGTATAGGGGGAAATTGGGAAGAAAAAGATAAAAAAACCTCAAAATAGGAAAAATGGTGTTCAAAGGACTAACAGGGAAACTGGAACAGTGAGAGTAATGGAAATAATAGCAATGTACCTGGCAGGCAAAAGTCTACCAAGAAAAGTGTTGTAAATATGTAAATATCATTGTCTGGAAACAGCAACCTGTGATTGGACACTTTCCTTGTATTCCCATTGGACAATTTTCCAGAACTGTGATTGGTCAAAAACAACAGGCTGTGATTGGACCAATTTTCAAGCCCCTTCACTCACCCCCAGCTCCTATTAGACCACTGAAAACAAAAGACTCACACCTGATTGGCTTAGCCTAGTAGGGAGAGCAATAAAGGGAGCCACACTGAGGCAGGCATAGTGCTTGCCTCTCCAGATAATGAAGATTGCCTCACCACCACCTGAAGACATTGCTCTCCCAACAATGAAGAAGACATCGAGATGACAACAACACCAAGAGACCATCAAGACCAGGATGCCTAGACACCGCACGCCAAGAACTTCAAGCAAGCTGAGGACAGTCCCTTGGCCCAGTGCTTAGGGACAGAAGCTGAGGAAGGTCTCAGGTCCCGGCACCAAAGGCAGAAGAGCCACCACTGCCTTTAAGGTGGCAATAAGAACTGTAGCCTTGAGCTGTTGGCCTGAGCTGTAAGACACTTTTGGGTTCCTGTCTGCCCTTGTTAGGGCGGAGAGGAAATAAAGAGTTGCTGCCGTGACTGCGGTCCCCCCCAAAAGGTTAAGAGTCCGGAGGTTTTCCCTTTCTCCCTGCTCCTTTCCTCTTGCAGCGAATTCCCAAGGGCCACTTGAGCCCATGCCCCTCACCCAAGGGTCCCAAGAACTTAGTGTAATTCTATCTGTTGTGCGCAACCACAACTCCTGGCAGTCACATCCAGGCCAGCCCGGCAAAGGGC
Organism: Pedetes capensis; assembly: GCA_007922755.1. Classification (NCBI taxonomy): domain Eukaryota; kingdom Metazoa; phylum Chordata; class Mammalia; order Rodentia; family Pedetidae; genus Pedetes; species Pedetes capensis. Next base: position 39,521 of record VMDO01016914.1, on the reverse strand, counting down.
GGACCCGTGACCCATAGACAGGGAACTACCAATAAATCAAGTCAGATTCAGAGCAAGGCATGGAAGCAGGCACATCATTGGTGATGCTGGATGGATATTAGCCAAAAGCAGAGAATACCAGAAAGAGGTTTATATATGTTCAGCTGACTATGGAAAGGCATTTGACTGTGTGGAGCATAATAAATTATGGATAACACTGTGAAGAATGGGAATACCAGAGCACCTAATTGTACTCATGAGGAATCTGTACAGGAATCAGGAGGCAGTTGTTCAAACAGAACAAGAAAACACTGCTTGGCTTAAAGTCAAGAAAGGCGTGCATCAGGGCTGTATCCTTTCACCATATCTCTTCAAATGCTATGCTGAGCAAATAATCTAAGAAGCTGGACTTTATAAAGAAGAATGCGGAATCATGTTTGGAGGCAGACTCAACAACAATTTGCTTTATGCAGATGACACAACTCTGCTAAGAGTAAAGGGGATTTGAAACATTTACTGATAATGATCAAAGAACATAGACTTCAGTATGGTTTGTGACTTACCATCAACAAAACAAAAATCCTCACAACTGGGTCACTACTTAACTTCATAGTAAATGTAGAAAAGTTTGAGGTTGTCCAAGATTTTGCTTTACTTGGTCATATGATCAACATGCAAGGAAGTAGCAATCAAGAAATTAAAAGATGCATTGTATTGGGTCAAGCTGTTGCAAAAGACCTTTGTAAAGTGTTGAAATGTAAAAGTGCCACATTGAATACAAAGGTGTGCCTGACCCATGCTATGGCATTTTCAGTTGTATTATATGGTTGCAACAGCTGGACATTGAATAAGGGAGATTGGAGTAGATTTGTTGCTTTTAAATTATGGTGCTGGAGACAAATATTGAATATAGCATGGACTGCCAAAAGAATAAAAAGATGTGTCCTAGAGGAAGTGCAACCAGAGTGATCCTTGGAAGCATGGAGGGCTAGACTGTGTCCTATGTATTTTGGACGTATTGTCAGGAGGGAGAAGGACATGTGTGAGAGAGTGGTAGGTCAACCAAAAAAAGGAAGACTCTCAACTACATGGATTGACACAGTGACTGCAACAATGGACTTAAATGTAAAAATGATCTTGTGCCTGGCACAGATTTGGGAGTGTTTTGTTCTGTTATACATAGGGTCTCCATGAGTCAGTCCCAATTCAATGGCACCTAACAACAACATGTATACAATGTCAATGTGTATTTGAACATATTCCTCTATTTAGGATTAAGATTTAGTTTTGTGGCATTAATTAGAATCTCTTGAGTAGTTGGATAATTCAGTAATCCAACAAATATTTATAGTGGGTAGACCATGTGCCAGATGCAACCAGACTATGAGACCAAATAGGAGTAGAAACCCACATGGCATCTCTGGTCTTGTTGCCTACTACATAATGACTCAAAACTCTCATAACCAAAGATCTTTTTAAAAATATCACCAAAGGTTATATACATAAGTAACATAATTTTATTTTACCTTCTGTTAATCATTTTGGTGCTTTAAAACAGGGTCAAATTTAACAAAAAATAGATGCTGGACACTTTTTTACAATATTTATTTCAGGCAGGAATATTTTAAAAACATGAGTGCCAGAAATTTTTTAAAAACATTTATGCTGGCAGACCTGTTTCTTTCTACTTTTTCTTGCCTTTATTTGTGTGTTTTCTACAACTGATTTTTCTCAGCAGTAACAATGAGAATGAGTATATATAAGTTAATGGTTATAAATATGGGCTAGTTTAGAATTAATATTCAGTGACTACCCATGACAGAGGAAAGCACACAACTCTCAATGATTATGGAAATGGAATTATAAGTCCTTATAAAGGTATCTGTGATATCACACTCTAGATTCACTAGTTGATTTTATCTGCCCTTGCTATACAGCAAAAAAGACAATTCATGTGTGCAGAAAGCAGGCAAATGAAAGTCTGAGTAGGAGTAAAGTAGCAGAGAACAAAGCCCACGGCGGTCATTTAAAAGGACAGTTCGGCTCCTCTGCCTGAGAACACAAGTCATTACGTCCAACAAGTCTTTACTTGGTATTGCTCCTATGTGCACGAAATCCTGGCCATATCTTTTCATTAAAATCAGAAATTTGCTTTTATTCAGGCAAAGGACAAATTCTTCTCTTAAGAAGAAAGATGTGAGCTGCTTCTAGCTAAATTAGATGTTTTTGTGGAAGAAAATAATTAGATAAGTTTTTAGTTATATCTGATTCATGACTTGCTCCAAGTGTACTCAAAGCAGGATCAGTAGAAAAAAGAATGTCTTTATTCGAGACTATTGATCTAAGGTCAACTGTAATGATGAAAATAGACCTTTTGAATTTCCGTTGCAAAGACATACCATGCTCTTATTGCTATAACCTCTGGGAATCGTCGGAAGGATGACAGCTCTGCACAAAGGTTAGAACAGATTTTAGGGAGGAGCAATTGAACTGAATGTGACTATACGGCACAAGAAATATCAGCCAAATGGAAAATAAATCACCTACCTTCTTGTCAACAAAGTAATGGCAGGTGAGCAAAGCAAAATAAAATTTTCAATTTAAAGGCATTCTTAGAAGTATGATTTATTATGACTAAGTATCAAAACAACCATTACTAAAGACTGGGTCCTTGTGTTTTCTAGTACTAGGGGATTGAGCCCAGCATTTGCAAGTGCTTTACCACTGAGCTGAATCCCCAACCAATTTTTCACTATTTTTTTTTAATTTTGAGACAGGGTCTTCCTAAATTCTGAAGACTGTTTCTGATGGAGAACTTGTGATGCTCCTGCCTCTGCCTCCCATGTCACTAGGATTAGAGGCACATGACACCACCCCTAGCAACAGCAGTTTTGTAAAACCATTCATTATCTAAGTAATATTGAGCACAACAGAGTAGCTTTTTACACCCAACTTGACTATAAGAATTTACCTTTTAGATTTTTCACAAATTTAAGATATTTAATGTATTGACATGGGCTGGGATTTAGCTCAGTTGGTAGAGCACTGCTCTGTAGTCTCTGAGGTCCCAAGTTCAAGTCCCAGCACCACAAAAATGGGAGAAGGACCTGGCAACCCACTCCCAAGGCAATCCCAAAACAATCTGCCATTGAAAACCCTATGAGGGTCGCTATGAGTCGGGCATGACTCCACGGCACCTAACAACAACAACAACAATGTATTGACATACATAGTTTTGAAATATTAGAAAAAAATTTTTGAAAGATAAAATACAGACGCTTCCAACAATGCTACTCATTAACATTTCAAGATTATTAATATAAGAATATTAAGCTGTTCAAAGATCGGTGCACTGAACAGAGTTCAACAGGCATGGACAACTGCTCAGGATGACTGTTTGAAGTAGGTGAAGAGACTGAAGTCCACTCCATGGAAGAAAAGGCAGGAGAGCTTTTGAGCATTGAGAGTAGCCAGTGGAGAAGGTCTGTGAGAGATTGGCAGGAGGGGGAGATTGCTCAGTGAGCTTTGGTAGTGGCTGAGTGATGATTTGATAGAGTGATGCTCTGTGCAATCTGAGGCACTGAGTTTGCTCTCCAGCGCCACAAAAATGCGAGGAGGATGTGGCAATCCACTGCAAAAGCAATCAGCCCCTGAAAACCCCACAGTATCCAGGAGTGTTTCTTTCTGTTCAATTGTCCATAGGGCTATTATGATCCATGGCATCTAACAACCACCACAAGGAGACAATTGGTGGGTGAGGCTCCTGCCTTCCTAAAGAGATAAGAGCACTCCTCCCTGAGGATTGCATTTCCAAACCATGGCTTTCTGGTCCCTGAGAAAGGCTTCCATGGCTTCTAAAACCAGTCAGAGAATGGGAGATGATTTTCATCACAAAGGAACAGAGAGGTTATGGAGAACTTACATTGAAAGTTTTTAAAGCTTTAGAGCAAATGGACTTAGGCACAAATTATTCCAAAATTGCTCCATTGGGTCAGGTGGAGCTAGCTTTCATCAGATTTTACATGTGAATATAGACTACTGTGGAGTTTATTTCCACAGGCAGAATATGTTAAGATAACCTTTGCTATTCCCCTATCCCAAGTGATACAAAGAAGCATAAGGTTAATTTAAGACTAATGGAACTAATTTAAAGGTAGTGAGGCTGTAAACAACTTTGGATTCAGATATGAGACTACCAACTTGCATCTTGTCCAAAATTTAGCCTTGGAATCATAGACCTACTAATACGTTGAAAGAGAAAGAATACTGTCCCTCAAATAGGGAGAGGCAACCAGAGTGACGTCTGCAGCCAGCTGTAGTCCTATGGCATCTGATCCTGTCAGAATCGGAAGCCAAGCAGGGTTGTGCCTGGTTAGTACTTGGATGGGAAGCTGCCTGGGAATACCAGATACCATAGGCTTGGGAGAGGGACCTGGAAACCCACTCCCAAAAATCAACCCGCCATTGAAAACCCTATGAACAGCAGAGAAGCACTGACAATAGTGTTTCGCCTATTGTACATAGGGTCGCTATGAGTCAGATACCAACTCCACGGCATCTAACAACAATAACAACAGCAAGAATGACAGGAAAATTATTTCTGTTACATGTGTCAAGTAATGTATCTGCACCTTAATTTGTTTTCTAGAGTCCCTAGTGTAAGACAGGTGGGCAAATTTTTATAATTATATAGATGGAAAAACAATTAGCCATTGACATCCTTATGAGGGTCACTATGAGTCAGACCCAACTCCAGTGCACCTAACAGCAACATAGATGGAAAACTTTAGGGAGCTATTAAGTAACTCCCCAAAGTCACCAAGCACTTTAAAACAAATGTGCTTTGAAGTAAAGCAGTCAGAGATCATGTTCATAAATAATCTCCTGAGAGTGAAAATATTTAATTTTTTTGACTAGTATATACTAATTGTATATCCCCACTTATCGCCCAGTTTGTTTTACTGTAGGGACTTGCATGTTGCTATGATTTTGAAAGCTACACCACTGGTATTTCAGATTCCAGCAGGGCCACCCATGGTGTGCAGGTTTTAGCTGAGCTTCCAGACTAAGACAGAGTAGGGAGAAGGATCCAGTAGCCCACTCCCAAAACAATTAGTCATTGAAAACCTTATGAATAGCAAAGAAATACTGTCAGATATAGAGCCAGAAAATGAGTTCCCTAGATTGGAAGGTATTCAAAAAATAACTGAGGAAGAGTTGCCTCCTCAAAGTAAAGCTGACTTTAGTGATGGGAATGGAGTAAAGCCCCTAGGACCTCCATTTGCTGATATGGCACTGCTTGGTTTAAAGTAGGAAAGGTGTGCATCAGGTCTGTATTCTTTTTCCATACCTCTTCAATCTCTATGCTTAGCAATAATCAGAGACTGTACTTTATGAAGAAGAACATGACATCAAGATAGGAGGAAGACCAGTTAACATTCTGCATTATCCAGATGACACAACTGCTTGCTTAAAGTAAAGAGGATTTGAAAAATTTACTGATGAAGATCAAAGAACACAGCCTTTAGTATGGATTGCACCTCAACATCAAGAAAACAAAAATCCTTACAACTGTGTCTGTAGAAAACGTCATGATAAATGGAGAAAAGACTGAGATTGTCCAAGATTTTGCTTTACTTGGTTCTACAAACACCCAAGAAAGCAGCAGTCGAGAAATCAAAAGATGCATTACATTGAGAAAAGCTATTGCAAAAGACCTCTTTAAAGTGTTGAAGGCAAAAGTGTGACTGACTCATGCCATATTTTCAGTTATATCAGAGGGTTGAGAAAGCTAGACAGTGAATAAAGGAGACAGGAGAAAAATTGATGCTTTTCAATTATGGTGCTAGTGACAAATATTGAATATACAATGGACTGCCAAAAGAACCAAGAGATTCATCATAGAAAATGTGCAACCTCAGTGTTCCTTGGAAGGAAAGATCTTGCTGCAAAGAACTGCATCTTGCATATTTTGGTCATGTTGTCAGGAGGGACCAATCCCTGGAGAAGGACATCATGTCTGGGAGAGTGGTGGATCAATGAAAAAAGGAAGACCCTCAGCTAGATGAATTGATGCAATGGCTGTAACAATGTGCTTAAACATAAAAAAGATTGTGTGCTGCATAGTGTTGGGTAGTGTTTCATTCTGCAGTGCATAGGGTGGCTATGAGCCAGATCTAACTGGATGATATATAACAACAACTGGATAAGACAATGAGTTCATTATGGCATTTCCATATATACACATAACATACTTTGACCATATTTTCCCCAATATTATCCTGTTATCCCCTTTTCTACCTCCCTCTGGGCTCTTTCCTCTTCCCAGATAGTCCCCCTTTCCACTTTCATGGTTTGTTTTTTTCATTTGTTTGTTTTTAATATAGGTTCTGCATATAAAAGAAAACATGCAGTACTCATCTCTCTAAGTCTGATTTATTTCCCTTAATATCATGATCTTTACTTCCATCCATATTCCTGCAAATTACATAACATCATTCTTTATGGCTGGATAATACACCATGGTGTAGATATACCAATTTTTTATCTGTTCATCTATTGATACATAGCTAGGCTGATTCCAAAGCTTAGTTACTGTGAATCCTGCTGGGATAATCATGGGTGTGCAGGTATCTCTGTTGTAAACTCACTTGGATATCTTCCACTGTCTACCCATGAGTAGTATAGCTGAATGATACAGTACTTCTATTTTTAGGTTTTAGAGGAACCTCCATATTGATTTACAATACTGACTGCACTAATTTACATTTATACCAGCAAGGTGTAAGGGTTCTTTTTTCCTATACGTCTTTGCCAGCATTTTTTTCTTGTTGGGAAAAACCCTCATTTTACAAGTAAGAAAGGTGAAGTTTTGTAGCCTCATGTCACAAATACACTGAGTATTGAGTAATATACACTGAGTAATACATGGTATTGTTTTCATCATATAGTACTGTGCTATTTATACATTTTGATATTTCATTGTTCAGAATTCTTGAACAGTAATTGAATTTTTAAGTTATATATTCTTTCTTTTCACTTCCTGAGGTCTAAGGTGCTTTAAAACTTTGTTTCACTCTCTGTGAAGAATTGTAAAATATATGAAGAAGATGAAAGAAAAATAAAAAGGCAGATGGATAGGAAGAGAATGCAAAGATAACTTTTTAATTGGTATATTCATTGGTTACTAAGCCTAAGTGTTTTAATGAGAAATCAAATAGCATTCATTTTCAACACAGTGACCCCTCTCTCCAAGAAATCTCTGCATTCGGGAATTAAATGAGATTAAAATAAGATTAGGATTTGTTTTTTGTTTTTGCTTTTTTTTTTTAAATCTATAAAACCATAACGTGGATTTTAAAATGTGAAGTGTATGTAAAATCCATTTTACCTCGGTATTTGTTCCTTTTACTTTGTGCCTGTTTCGTGTGCTTTTTGGCCACACAGAAGTTGAATATATTGAAGTTTGGAACTTTGGCAAGTGATTCTATAATTTTCACTGTGGGCAGCTTTATTTAATTCATTTCTTAATGGCATAGACCATAATATTTTTGTACCACTTACATAAACACTATTTAAAGGCCATAAAATAATGGGAAAATACATTTGGACAATTATTAACTCTAAACATTCTTAATAATTATTCAAAAGAAACCTGCACAGCCTCATAAAACCAACTAAAAATTGAGATTCACCTTTCAAATTTTAAACCATGATGCATTTTTGTGGTCACTCTTCCCAGAGATGAATTTTTCGGTCCATTTACTAATCACAGAGGTATTTCTGCTGAGGGAGCCCAGCAGTATTGTCTATAGGTTATGCTGACTGTCACATCAATTTGAAGAGCAGATTGTACACACTGGACCCCGATCCTCCAAACCAGCAGAAAAGCACACAAACTGTGCCAATGAAAAGTTCTTACCACTGACACCAAAATCTTACTAGGTCCCTGATTTATTCTGCAATTTGCTTCATGTCTATACAAGATGAATTTTTATGAATTCTCACTGTAGATTTTAAAAGAAAGAAAACATTTCTTCTGTAAAGGGAGAACAGAAACAGAAACGAGAAAAGTTCCTGAGTTATTGCATGACGTGAGCATATCTGACCTATTTCACACTGAATTTTAATCATAAATAAATGATTATGTGAAAAATCGACAAGCAAAAGCGAAATCAGTTTGCTCATTAAAAAAGTTAAAACCACAATAGTTTTCAGACCAGTGACCTTTAGCATTTGGAATCAATCCTGGAAGAGAGGACCTAGAAATAATAAGATAAAGGGTTATCTTCACTTTAATACATACATAAAAACGTACTATCTATTAGTATGTTTCAAGTAAAGAGAGGGTTGTTAGAGCTTCCGTGGACTCTGTTATGAGTATGTTAAAGAATAATGCCATACTCTCTAGAAGAACTCCTAAATGCCACATCATGTTCTTGCCGAGTGCAGGGCCAGATTTCTAATAGCCCAGTGGTGACAGTGCATAGGCATCTGAGGACAATGAATGCGCAGAAGAAGCTAATTAACACCGAGCACTAATTAGTCCCTCAGTATTTAGCAGTGAAGTATCAGCAGCTGTCTTAGATGCCATATGCTAATTAGCATTAATAAACCTCAGAAATAATTGTCTCCATTGTTCTGTGTCATAATACTCCCTCTAATTGTACTGTGGAGAGCTTTGTCTATAAATGGTAGCAAGCGTTACATAGCATTGCTTGAAGTTTAATGAGCAATTTTCTGTGACTTGTGGCATTGGAAGAGAATATATACAGGAAAAAGGAGAGATTAATGCCAATTTTTAAAATCCATAATTAAGTTGTTGGCTGGTACCTATGTCTCCAGCTATTCAAACACTCAGGCACGGGTGATTGTTTCTTCAGCTCCGGATTATCTTCAGGACAATAAAATGTGAAGTTTAATAGAAATGACCTGAGTTACTGACTGAGCCAGCACACCACAGTTGTTTCAAAGTCCACTTTAGTCTTTGAAAATCGTCTATGTTGTCACTTTGAGATGCCAGGAAGTTTGGGAGGGAGGAAACACATCTGTCTTGGAATATTATTTTCCTGGTGTCAGCAGAGTCAATAGGATGTCTTTAGTATTAAATTTATTTCAACTGATAAATGAACATGAATGATTGTTGTACATATTAGTGGGTTAGCATGGGATGTTTTGATGCATGTATATATTATGTAATATTGAAACTAGGTAAAACATTATTCCCTCTAACATTTATCATTTCTCTATGAAAACATTCAAACTCACTAAGTCTAGCTTTTTGAAATGTACAAAACATATCATTGTCACTTACATTCACCCTTCTGTGTAGTTGTTGTTGTTAGGTGCCATCGAGTTGGTGTCTGACTTACAGCAACCCTACTGTACAGTGGGCCAAACACTATTGTCAGTGCTTCTCTGCTATTCATAGGGTTTTCAATGGCAGCCTGTTTTTTGGGAGTGGGTTACCAGGTCCTTCTCCTAAACCTATAGCACCTGGTGTTACCAGATAGTCTCCCATCCAGGTACTAACCAGGCCCAACTCTGCTTAGCTTCCGAGATGTGATGGGATCGGGTGCCACAGTGGTACGGCTGCAGGCCAAAGGTGTAGCCCAGGCTGGCCTGGAATTCCTCATCCTCCTGCCTTATCCTCTTCAGCACATCTGAACTTCTTACCCATGACTATACCTTAAAACACATATCAGAATATATTTCTGATAGTCTTATCCATGAGTAAACACCGAAGATGGTCCTTAATTTTCTTGGAAAAAGTTTCTGTTTCCAATAATTGGACTTATTGTTATTCCATAATCTAGATCAGAAAATAAGAGAATGTTACCTAATGCATCAATATATGTTGTTATTGTTGTTAGGTGCCATCTAGTCAGTATCCGACTCATAGTGACTCTCATAGGGTTTTCAATGGCTGACTGTTTCGGGATTGCCTTGGGAGTGGATTGCCACATCCTTCTCCCATTTTTGTGGTGCTGGGAATTAAAGTCGGGACATCAGAGACTGCTGTGCAGTGCTCTACCAACTGAGCTAAATCCCAGAACGCATCAATATATAGTCATCAAATATTATAGGGCACTGATTTTTGATATTACATTATCTACAATTAAAGATTTAATGTACATGCAATCATGTTGTGAACAATTAGCCAGCACAAGGGAAAGCATTTTTTAAATTGTAAGAAGGACATATATCTAAGATAATATTAATAACTGAACAAGATAGTATTATATGAAATCAATACATATATACCTAGTGGTATAAGAATTACATGATCTTCAATAAGCATTTTATTTGATAAATGAAAAATGAATAATTTGGAGAAAAGTTCATTAGAAGTTTTCAAAATACTAAGTGAATTATTTGTTATACTCCACAAAGAATTATAGCTTAATTAGTATTATTTGCCATGTTTTTGAAATGAGACAAAAAGAAAATATTATGTGTAACATAAGTTAGTAAAGCAAAAAAATCTGTTTTAGACTTCTCTGCTAAAATATCAAAACATCTAAAATTTATATTTCCTCTGACCCTAATTAACTGTATAAACTTATATTAGCATATTTATCAGAAAATATATTTTGAAGGAATCCTATTCTTTATTGTTTTGTAAGCTTTTCCTAGATTGACTAATAGGATGAAATCATTTATTTTTTTAGATCTTAACAAAATAAAAATTTTAAATGATATTTTAAAAGGGAATAATTGGGTTACTAAAAGGTACCAAGCGCATTCCCTTAAATCACATCCATCCTGAACTCTCAGGAATTCTGTATTTATCATGTGGTGGGCACAATTCTCCCTGAAAAATACAATTATGTTTCTGGTTTTAATCTGGTCACAAGAAACTTTAGAGCCAAATATTGTTATCCTTTGTCATTTTTGAAATTTTTTTGTTAATATTACCATTGAATAATTATTTTATCATCCATTGTTTTTAATGGCCTGATTTCTTTATTAATTTTTTCCTATGGGATTCATATAAATTTTATGATATATTATTATTTGTGTAAAATAAGCAAACTATAATTTTATGGAAATATAAAAAATAGATCCTAGTAATTTCAAAATAGCTTGCAGTTGCAGCTCTGTGGCATCCGATCCCATCAGATCTTGGAAGCTAAGCAGGGTCGGGCCTGGTTAGTACTTGGATGGGAGACCGCCTGGGAACACCAGGCGCTGTAGGCTTGGGAGACGGACCAAGTAACCCACTCCCAAAAATCAATCAGCCATTGAAAACCCTGTGAGCAGCAGAGAAGCACTGACAGCAATATTTCATCTGTTGTATGTAGGGTTGCTATAAGTAGGTTACCGACTCCACAGCACCTAACAACAACGATTTCAAAATGGACCTCATATAATTTGAAACAAAAGCTCATTTATATTGATAATTTATGTTGACTCATAAAGATCTGGGCCAAAATTTCTCCTTATGAAGCATGCCCTTGATTCACAATTAATGCAATATTAAGGTCTAAGGAATATGCAAGAATCTATTTTAACCTCTTAAAAAAGATTACTGTCAATAAAGATGTTTAAAATTCTAGATTTGAATTTTTTTCTGGTGCTGGAGATTGAATATGGCACTGCACAAATGATAAGAATGTAAGATTAGTTTAGAGAAATATTTGAGAATGTATTATAGGATATTATGGAGTATTGTTCCAAAAGGAGATACACACATGCATGTGTACACACACACACACACACACACACACACACACACACACACAGAGATAATCCTGAGAAAAAAGTTTGTATGTTACACTGATCATTGAAATGGGTCAGCTATAGACCTAGCTTAAGAGAAGGAGGGTGTTAGATGAAGAGGAGGAAAAAGGAGGCGGTGGCAGAGATGGAGGAGGAGGAGGAGGAGGAGGAGGAGGAGGAGGAGGAGGACAGGAAGAAAGGAAGGAGAGAGAGAGAAAGAAGCAAAGAAAGAAAGAAAAGGAAAGAAGGAAGGAAGGAAAAAGAGAGAGAGAGAAAGAAAGAAAGAGAAAAATAAAGAAAGAAAAAAGACAGACAGACATGTCATTGGTTTTACATGTATTTGTATGTTCTCTACCTTATGGATAATTTGAGCCCACAGTTGTTTGTTGTTGTAGATTTTTTTGTTGTAGATTTTTTGTTTCATTTCCTTCCCTTTTTTTTTAAGTGAAAGTTGAACTCAACTCATGGCCTTGCAGATACTTTGCAAGTGTTCTACCTTTGGGCTGTACACCAGCCTATTTATGTATGTATTTATGTGTGTATGTATGCATGTATGTATGTATGTATGTCTGCACGTATTTATATTTTGAGTCAGGCTGCCTCTGCCTCTGCTCTCACAATCCTCCACACTCATTCTTTTGAGCAATGGGATTACAGGTGTATGCCATGGTGCCCAGCTATGGCTGTGGCCATGTTTGATCTTAGAATTTTGTCCTTAATAACAGAATATTAGCAAATTCCATTTGGTAAGATGTTTCTGGAATGCTAATGAGTCATTGGAGTAAGAAGTGAAATAATCTTACTAAACTTGAGAAGTCTTACAAATTTTGTGGGTCTTATTGGTTGACTTGAGTTAGTCTCCAGGTAATCAATACTATTATTGCTATTAATAACAGATAAAATTTATTAAAACCTTTCTATGAGTTGGACATTTCTTTGAACATTGTATATTATTGTTATAGTTGTGGTCAAGTCAGGCCTGACTCACAGTGACCAGATGTACAACAGAAAAAAACACTCCCCGACACTGTGCCATGCCCACCACTAAATCAAGGCTTTTGTGCTATTCATACGGTTTTCAATGGCTGATTATTTTAGGGATTGCTTTGCAAACGGATTGCCATGTCCTTCTCCCATTTTGCTGTGCTGAGGATGGAATCCAGAACCTCAGAGAGTACAAAATGGCACTTTATCAACTGAACTAAACCCCAACCCAAACATTGTGCATGTTAATCTAATCCCATTCTTACAACCACCCTAGATGGTAGTCAACATTATTATTATTACCACATACTAGATGATAAAGTTTAGAGTGTGATAGGATAAAGAACTCACTGAAGGCCATGAAAGTAGTATAACTTTGGACTCAGCATTGGCTAAAGAGGAGGACTAATTACTCTCCAAGAAAACTCTACATACACACTGTATGGGCTGGCTTAATCACATACTTTCAGGTAACCTCACAAAGTATTTAAAGTTCTGCCTGTCTGCAATCCTGTTTGTTATCTAGTCATTCCCCCTTTCTATTATCTTAACTGATTTAACAACTAGCATGAATTAATTGCGGCTTTTAATGTTATTTTATTTTATGCAGTACTAGGAGGCTGAGCCTAGGGCATCACACACTTTTGCAAGCACTCGATCCCTGGGCTGCAGCCCCAAACCCTCTTTCTTCAGTTTTGTCTTGAGACAGTGTATTGCTAAGTTATACAGACTGCTTCTAGCCTTGGACCTGAGATCTTCCTGCCTCCATCTCCAGAGTGGCTGAGATCATAGGCATGAGCCACTGCACCCAGCTGTAATCTTATTTTTTTTAATCAAGAACTACATAAAAACTGTTTTCTCAAAACACACACATACCAGGTTTGGCCAGTCTCAATTAGTACTTGTTTTTAGTTCATGATAAGCATATGGTTTTATAAAACTTATTATATATTGCCAAAAATTCTTTTTACTATTCATCTAATGTAGATACAAATATATGTTAATTGGTATTAATAACATGACTGTCCTTGTTAGATAAGACTGAAAGAATGCAAACAAGTGTACCTTCATGCATCAAAAAATAAATTTAGGTCTTCATCACTTGAGGTTGGTTTCCTTAAAATTAATAAGCATATGAAGCCATGACTTTATATCAGCTCTAATAAATGAGAATTTTGGTTATTCATAAATGGAGAGTAAATGTCTCAATATCTTTTTTATTTAAGTTTATTTTAATTGACACATAAAATATTAAAATTGTGCATATTTATAGGGTATGATGTGATGTTTCAATACATGCTTACCTCATGGAATGTTTAAATCATTCTATTATCTCCTCAAGTGTTTATCATTTATTTGTGCTGAAAACTTTCAAATTCCTTTCTTCTATCTTTTTCCAACATGTAGAATATCATTGCCTATAGTCACCCTAGTATTCGGCAGCACACCAGCATGCCCTGCTCCTGTTTTACTATAACTTAGTACCCATTTATCAACCTTTTCCTACTCCTCCCTCTCTACCAATTTCCGCAGACTTTGGTATCCATCATTTCACTCTCAACTTCTGTGAGATCAAATTTTTAAAAATTCTATATTCTTATGCCTGCAGCCATAGCATGGTGGCTTCCATTCCCATCAGATCTTGGAAGCTAAGCAGAGTCTGATCTGGCTAGTATTTGGATGGGGGCCACCTGGGAATACCAGATGCTATAAGCTTGGGAGAAGGACAACTCACAAGATAAAAATCTGTCATTGAAAACCCTATGAACAGCAGAGAAGCACTTACAATAGTGTTTCACCTGTTGTATATAGGGTCGCTATGAGTCAGACACCAACTCTACAGCACCTAACAACAACATTCCAACCAGCAGATGCAAAATATACATTCTTATCAGCACCACAAGAGACTTTTGCTAAAATAGACCACACTTTAGTCCACAAAAATGGCCTCAACAAACACAAAAGAACTGAAATCACCTTCTGTACCTCATTAGAATACAATGGCATAAAACTAGAACTCAAAAGCAAAAATATTCTCCACAAAATTAAAATTCATGGAGGGTAAATAACACACTTCTGAATGATCAATGGGTCATCAAAGAAATCAGAGGAGAAATTTTAAAATATCTGCAATCTAATGAGCATGGGAACACATCTGACTGTAATTTATGGGATGCATCGAAGGCAGTTCTAAGAGGGAAGTTCATAGCCATGAGTGTATTCACCGATAAATTAGGGAATGTCCAGTTGGATGACTTAGTGACACATCTTAAGGCACTAGCCAGCCAACAATTAATTAACCCCAAAAGGGGTACACAAAAAGTCATCAAGATAAAGGCAGAAATATATCTATAAGAAATTAAAAAGGCAGCACAAAGCATTTATAAAACAAAGAGCTAGCTCTTCAAAAAGGTCTACAAAATTGACACTTCCTTAGCCAGACTCACCAAAAGAGAGAAGAGGCCCAAATTAAAAAGTAATTGGAGATGATAATGGAGCCATTATCACATATACCAATGAAATCCAGAAGATCATGAGAGACCACCTTGAGAAACTGTAGTCCTGCAAAAATGAAATAACCCTGGGGTACACAAATTAAGCAGACCTATTACATTAACTGAATTGGAGAAAGTAATTAAAAAAATCTCCCAACAAAGAAAAGTCTAGGACCCAATGGGTACACAGCTGAATTCTATCAAATATTCAAAGAATTAATACCTATTATCCTCAAATTATTTCATCAGATAGAAAAAGAAGGGACACTTCCAAATTCATTCTCTGAAACCAGTATTTCTCTGATACCAAAACTGGACAAGGATTCTTCAAAGAAGAAAACAATAGACTGATTTTACTACTGAACACTGATGCGAAAATCCTCCACAAAAGTCTGGCAAACGAAATTCAGTAACACGTAAAAAGATCATACACCATGACCAGGTGGACTTTATTCTACAGATGCAAGATTAGTTCAACATATGAAAATAATTAATGTAATTCAATGGATCAAGAGACTTACAGTCAGAAAACATGATTATCTCAATTGATACTGAGCAGGCCTTTGGGAAATGTTTAATGTCCTTTCTTAAAGTAATTAAGAAACTGGGCATAGAAGGAACTTATATCAATATCAAAACCAAGATAAAAGTCCTAAAGAAAGTGGGCAAAACAGGGAAATACCTAAACATCATAAAGACCATCTATGACAAACCCACAGTCAACATCATATTAAATGGAGAAATGAGGAAGCAAAAATGGCCAAGAAACACGTGCAAAATGCTCAATATGCCCAGCCATTAAGGAAATGGAAATTAAAAAAACATTAAGATTCCATCTCACTCCAGTAAGGATGACCAAAATTAACAAATAATAACAAAAGCTGACGAGGATGGAAAGAAAAAGGAAACTTTAAATACTGCTGGTAGGACTTAAACTAGTTCAGCCACTTTGGAAACCAATATGGAGGTACTTTAGAAAACTAAGAATAGAACTGCAATATGATCAGCTATACCACTCGTGGAAATATGTCCAAAGTTAGATAAGTCATCATATCACAGGGACACCTGCACCTCCATATTTAATGCAGCACTCTTCTCAATTGCAAGGCTATGTATGAAATCAACCAAGATGTCCATCCAAAGAGGAGTGGATTGAAAAATTGTGGTATATATACACAATGGAATATTACTCAGCAATAAAGATGAAATAATGTCATTTTCAGCAAACTGGGTGGAACTGGAGAACATCAACTTAAGTGATCTAACCCATTCCCTAAAAGAGAAATACCGTATGCTCTCACTTATATGTGGGAGCCCGAGTTCAGTTGCCAGCATTGCAAAAACAGGAGAAGGATGTGGCAACCCACTCTGGAAGCAATCCCTAAACAAACACCCACTGAAAACCCTCTGAGGGTCACTTTTTGTTGGACCCCACTCAATAGCACCTAACAACAACAACAACAAAAATCTAACTTAAAGCAAGAATAAATAATAAAACTACATGCGTGAAGACATAAAAATGAACATTAATACACATCTAAAAAGGGAAAATATAAGGAAAGTTGAAATAAAGGATGAAGGGATGAGTAGGTGGGAGCCAGTATTGGGGAAGGGTGAAAGGGGAACAGAAATAAAGGAGAGGGGAAAGGGGAAAGGAAAATCTCAAAAGATATGATGCGATAACATCAATATATGGGAAATATGGATCTGTAAAACATGTAAGTTGATGAATGTGTTAGCAAAAGTGATGTAACAGTTGCACAACCGGGACAGCAAAAGTATTCATACTCTGTACCCCATCAGCATGTATAATAAAAAGATCCCATATTCTTGTATCTATTGGCCATTTGTATGTATTCTTTTGAAAAACAACTACGTGGGTCTATTGCCCATATTAGTTTGGTCATTTTTATAACTGTTAAGTTTCTGGACTTCCTTATGTATTCAGATTATTAACTCCCTATCAGATACATAGTTTGCAAATATTTTCTCTAGTCCTACAGGTTGACTCTTCATTGTGCTCACTGGATCCTTCGCTGTGCAGAAGCTTTTCAATTTGATGTAATCCCTTCCATTTTTCCTTTGGCTTCTTGTGCTTTGGAGTCTTGTCCAAAAAAAAAAAATTCTTACCCATTCCAATGTCCTAAAGTGTTTTTTTCCCTGTCTTATATTTAAATCCTTAATCTACTTTTAATAGATTTTTAAACTGGTGAGAGATAGGGATCTCACATCTCTCTGTATAAGCCTTAGTGTTCCCCATAGCAAACTGGTTTTATGCGTTAATTTGTCTCTTTGTCCCACTACATTAAATACACTATTGGTAGGTTTCCTGATGGCAGAATCTGTGTGACTTGTTTATTTTTGCAACTTCAGGGCTTAGCAGTCACCATCACAGGATGCTCAGATATAATTGGTGACTGAACTTAAAAGTGCCCAGGAGTGGGAAT
This sequence comes from Pedetes capensis, assembly GCA_007922755.1. Classification (NCBI taxonomy): domain Eukaryota; kingdom Metazoa; phylum Chordata; class Mammalia; order Rodentia; family Pedetidae; genus Pedetes; species Pedetes capensis. The sequence continues at coordinate 21,895 of VMDO01016914.1, read as the reverse complement.
CATATCAGAACCATTAACTTGGAAAATGTGTTTACTTCCTTGAGAGAATAGTTTGAAATTTCTCAACCTGTGGAAGTGAAAGGACTGCCAGAACAAGCAGGGTATCTACGGAGAAATAACTTCTGAATTTTGTGGTACTGAATCTCATTGTAAATACTGTAGGTGTTTTGTGCTTTATGTGTGTGCTATCAAAAAGGATTTTGAACTAGAATTTACCTGTTTTCCTAGAATTAATTATTTAAATCCCATAAAAGTAAAACTGTTAAGGGAATTTTTTCTACACAAGGAGAATATATCTTATTGAATAGGGAGGAAAATCAAAATAAAACATTTTACTCTACCTTAAAAGAAAGTAAAGCGTATAAGACTTTTTCCCCTAATGCATTTACTTATTCTGTCCATATACCCTATTCTTCCAGCATTTAAACAGGAGCAGAAAAATTTAAAGGTATTTATGCACCTATATTTTACTTTTAAGAAAATCAAATACCAATAACTTTATTTATAAACCCTACCATATGTACTGAGGGTTTCAATAGACTAGTTAGATATCAATTAAATATTTTCCAGAAATACAGCCTCAAGTTTCTTGGATTTCATGGAGAATTTTAAGTCTTTTTTTATTTATGACTTACTCATTTCTGTATTCTTATGAGTAATCTCCTAGAAGCGTATTGCAAGACAATGATGGTTGTGAATTTTTAACATGATAATTTATATTCATTCAGCTCTGCATTTGATGCAGTTACTTAGCATTACTGTGGGGTATCTGTGGTAGGAATCATTCAAACTCATAGAACTTCTCAGTTCTCTTTTTCTTGAGATGCTCAGTAGAATTATATTTCCCCTTAACTGCTCATGTGGTTTACCTTAGTTAATGAAATCTGCTTGAAGCTCTGAAGGGCTACTTCCGGATGGGAGCATTGAGCAGCCCCTGTATTATTCTTCCTGTTCCCTTCCCCTGTTCTGAATGTATTAAACAACCCTAAGGATTCAGACATGCCATTTTTAACTAAAATTGGGTACATTTTAAACATATGTTTGGATTTTAGAATTTGTATTTTATTTTCTGAAACCATCTACACTATGAAGCTAGGTTTGAAATCATACGTATACAATAAAAAATCTATACTTGGTATCATAATTTTCTGAACCTTAAGCTTATCACAATTTAGAAAACCAAAATTTCTAGGATGACAAACAGTATTTTTAAAATCTACATTATAACCAAGTAATAAGGCTCTAGTTTCTGTGCCTAAGCAAGATTTTAAGGACAACATTAGAGACCAAAGGCTAGGATGGGCTCCAGAATTGGAGAATTAGAAAATATGTGATCTGAGAAGCATCTGTCAAATGGCTGGCAGTTACCCTGCAAGCTGACCTGGATGTTAACCTGGATAAAACCACCTGCAATGTTCACCAGCTGCTTGAAAAGATAATAATACCAATAATACCAAAGGATGGTAATAATGTAAATGGGCTAGATTATTCATGTAATACTGCTGACAATGTGAAAAGATAGATCACTACAGCAAATGTTTGGACCTAAATCATAATTGGAATGCAAGGGTATATAGAAAAATAATCCCACAAAAAGATATGCAAGTAGAAGAGAGGCTTTTGGTGAGAGGCTGGAATAAGCTGGAAGAGGGGCACAAGAGGGTAAGGGGGGAAGTTATCTGTGCAATGTACAATGAAACACATATATGGAAATGTCACAATGAAATGCATGGCAGAATGAAACACATTAAGTTGTACATGAAAACTTTCCAATAAAAATATTTAATTATGCTGTTACATGAAAGAAGCTACCATTAAAAGCTACTAATAAATCAGTTTTAATGTAAAAATAATCACAAGATTAAGAAAAATTTTAAGACACTTAGAAAATTCTAGTGGGCTTTAAAAACTACAATAAAGTCAAACTGAAACGGGAAAAAAGAGGGTATGATATATTCTATGCATTAAATAACTGATACACAAAGCTATTTTGACTTATTTAAACATATGCTTGCAGATTTCACTACTCAGTGATGCTAAGTAAAATATCAGGAATGAATTTCTCACCAGAATGAATATTTTATGTGTTTTTCTAAAACACAGTACAGTGCATGAATATAAAAATTGCTCTTGATACCATCGATGAAATACTTCAGTAAGTACATCTAGGTAACTATACTTGATTTACTCTTGCACCTTAATTATCAAAATTTTGGAGGTATTATTGTCATGATTGTCATTTAAAACACCAGGCAAGAAAACATAGATACTCAAGGAATCCTGGATACAGGGCTTTGATTTTCTATTTTTGATGTTGTTGTTAGGTGCCATCAAACTGTATCTGACTCATAGCAATCCTTGCAGGGTTTTCAGTGGCTGGTTGTTTCAGGATTGCCTCAAGAGTGGATTGTCCCATCCTTCCATTTTTGCAGTGCTGAGAATAGAACTTGGGACCTCAGAGACCGCAGAGTGGAGCTCTACCAACTGAGCTAAATCCCAGCCCTTCATTTTCTGCTAGACACAGATATTTTGTTCTATCTTGAGATATTTCATTAACAAAAGTAAGAAGAACTAAGCATACTTATTTTTTGGAAAAAAAAAAGCTTTGAGAAAAGTATATTTTTATGCTGTAAAGTTAAAAGCAACACCCTAGTTTGAGCCTGTGTAGTGATTTAAGTAGTAGAATAATTATCCCCTGTAGATAGCTGACTTATTGTATCCATTGATTCTGTCTGTTTTATCTCTACATCAACTACATTATCTAGCATAACATTTTCTTTTTAAATCCCAAATCCAATCCCTTCCATAGGTGAGGTTAAAAGAATTCACAATGATTAATGTTGAGATAATTTAAGGAATAAGAGAATGATAATAGAGAATTATAACTTGAAGAATAAATGCCCATGATTCTATAATGACATAATTATAATAAACAAATGGGAGATAAAGGGCAAATAGCCCCTTGAGAAGATTTCTAAATAATACATGTAAAAAAAATAAGAGAAACAGTAAAGTATCATTATAATATTTTGGTAATAATTCCTATAGGCAATTTCCATGGATTAGTAGGCAAAATATTAAACTAGTAGCCAAATCTTTAAGAAAAATGAACAAATTTGCACAGTTTTATAGCATTCCACCAACAAAACAATCTGTTACTAATGTCCACAAATTCTGTCATTTTCCTCTGAGAGGTGAGTTTTTATTTTCTCTGCTTAAACAAATGGAGTATGGAAAGGAAAAGGTAGTGACTTGAGAAGAAGGGAATCTAGCACTTAGCACTTTAACCAAGAGATCATGACTAACGACCAGTAGTAACAAGTGAAGTTGATATTTTATATTTCCTGATAGAATGTGAAGAAAACTCCTACCTATGGTTTTTTTTCCCAAAAAAAAAAACAAAACAGTAGCCCAACAATGAGAAATTACCAGAAAATCCCATATTGGAGTACATTCTAAAATATTATAGATCAATATTCCTTTAATGTGTCAAAACACAAGGACAGACCAAGAAATCAACATTCACTGGTGAAGAAGAAGACGACGTGATGGGACATCAAAACTTTGTGTTTGATATTGGCTCCTCGACTAGAAGAACATTAATGAAAACCTAGTAGAATACACATAAAGCTTGTCACTTAGTTATTAGCATTACACCAGTACTGACTTCTTCCTTTGGGCATCTATACCATGGTTATTGAAACAACAGAAGCAGAAGAATTTTGAGGTAACTCTCTATTTCTATAAGAACTCTCTATTTCTATAACAGTTTTGAAAACTCTAAAGTTATTTCGCCTGCAGCTGTAGCCCTGTGGCATCCGATCCCGTCAGATCTCGGAAGCTAAGCAGGGTCGGGCCTGGTTAGTACATGGATGGGAGACCGTTTGGGAACACCAGAAGCCATAGGCATGGGAGAAGGACCTGGAAAACCCCTCCCAAAAATCAATCTGCCATTGAAAACCTATGAGCAGCAGAGAAGCACTGACAATAGTGTTTCCCCTGTTGTACAGAGGGTCACTATGAGTCGGATACTGACTCGACGGCACCTAACAACAACAACAAAAGTTATTTCAAAAGTAATATTTTGCTTAGAGAATAGCCTTTTGACTATGTATTTTATTTCAATGTACATGAAAATGACATAGAACATTTTTGCATAGATTCCACCCATCAACTTGTAAAGGATCTTATGGCCAAGAATTTTAAATAATTTTGGTTTTTCATGAAAATGTTTTTATTTCATCATGTCAGTTTTGCATATGAATACATGATGCCATTAGAAGTGAGATATATGTTTCCAGATGAATTAGAATTTTGAGAACCCGTAACTATGAAAAGATACTTACAATTTTACTTGGTTTGTCTAAGCATCAGATACCTGCTATTTTGCATATCAGCATATAGCTTACTCTGATATTTTTACTATTTGTGAAATATTATTAGTAGAAAACATATTCATTCTACTAATATTTTTAAACACTTGGGAGTGTGTGAGTGTGTGAGAGAGAGAGAGGAGAGAAAGAGCGAGAGTGAGAGAGGAAAAGGGAGAGAAGAAAAAGAATAATCAAGAATCAAGCTATGGAATAAATAAGAGAATGAGTCCACCTTTAAGATACACCAATGTCAGGTGTTAATGAAATAAATAATGAAATTAATACTAGCTTGGTGAAATATGTAAGCAGAAAGGGGATACTAAAGATTTTAAATTGGCGACTGGGTTTTTGCAACCGTGTTTTGATATATTATTAATGCTAAGACTAGGTACAACTGGGTGCTGGGATTTAGCTCAGTTGGTAGAGCGCTGCGCTGCAGTCTCTGAGGTCCTGAGTTCAATTCCCAGCACCGCAAAAATGGGAGAAGGGGCTGGCAATCCACTCCCAAGGCAATCCCGAAACTGTCTGCCATTGAAAACCCTATGAGGGTCACTATGAGTCAGATACCGACTCGACGGCACCTAACAACAACAACAACAGGTACAACTGTTTTCAGTGAAAACAAACTGGTTTTACAGAGACGAAAGACATGTACAACTCCTTTGGGTTTTCTGTGGTTTTGGATTTATACAGATTGACTACTTTTTACATTTTTCATATAATTCTATTTCTGTGTATCAAATCACTACAAAATTTAGCAGCTTCTAAAAACATGCATTTATAATCCCCCAGCCTCCCCAGGTAAGGAGTCACACTACAGCTTAGCTGGGCTGTCTGCTCAGAGCACACCCGGCTGCCGCACTGTGTTAGCTGGGCTGCGGTGCTATCTTGAGATGCATCTGGGAAAAGATCCGTGTCTAAACTCCCCAGAGTTTCTGGCGGAGCACACCCCTGAGGCTACCGGACAGAAAACACCCTCCACCTTCTGGCTGCTGGCTGTGGAGCCCCCTCTCCTCTCCCAGCCCCTCCATGAGCCACTCACGATAACATGGGGGTTCATTCTTTTCAGGTAGAAGGAGGAACCCTTGCTCTGGTCTGCTAAGATGGACAACTGTGCCAGGACAGGCCCTGAGGGGCTGTTCCAATCAGCCCTTGTCATTGACCTTGATCACCATGAAACTCGCTAGCCAGAATGTTATGGGCTGACCTGTGCCCCAGACGTTTTACCTGTCCCAGTCCTACCTCAGACCGTGACTATTATTTACAAAGAGAGAGCGTTGAATTAGAGCATGGTCCGTAGGGAGCACCCGCATCCAAACATACCTGGTGTCCCTCACCAGGAAAAAAAATTAGGACAGAGACAAATACAGGGCACAGAGGGAGCCCAGGAGAAGACAGCCACCTACAGGCCCATGCCAGAGCCCTCAGAAGCCAGCCAGCCTGCCAACACTGTGACCTCCGCCTGGGCCCCCCAGAACTGTGTGGAAACCAAATCCTGATGGTTAAGCCTCAGTTGTGCTGCTCCAAGGTGGTAGCCCCAGTGATGGCCTGGCAGACACGCTCACAGGCCACCTGCTGGTGTCAGACATCTCATGACAGCTTTAGCCACTACACCTTTGAATGGCGACTGAGAACCTTTTCATTGACTGGCCACAGGCAGCTGCCCAAAGGACCTGCAGCAAAGGCAGGTAAGCGTCTGGCCAGAGTCAGCTGCCTCCTTTCTGTCAATTTTCACCGGGACGCAGCCTGCACAAGGGAGCTAAGGCAGGGGATGTCTTTCCCAGAGCAGCAACCTCAGAAGCCTCTTTCTGGGAAGGCTGGTGTGATTCAGGATTGTAAACAGTCCAGGGACGTCCTCCATTGGAAATCAATCCTGGGAATTTTAGGGACGTTAAAGAGCTCTCCAGACCTCAGTGGACCTTCAGGGGCAGATGACTCCTGGACCCAAACATTGGGCTTAAATCCAGAAAGCATGGAAAGTCTCTTTATCAGTTTGGTTGGCAGTACAGGAATTAAGATGTAGGGCAAGCTTAAAAAGAAAAAAAAATAGTAAACTGTTAGTATTCTGACACTGGAGGTTACTTCCGCAGCCCTCCTGAGGGATGTTATTATTTATACTCTTAATTAAAAGCTGTTTTGCTGGCATTCAAATCCCCATGAGAGATGTAATGCTGTTGTACTGAAAACGGAATGAAGCGTCCGACTTGCTTGCCACATTGTGAGAAGCCAGCCTTAGCACCCTTCCCGAATCACTCCTGCTGGGGTCTGCAAGACAGAGCACTGGTCTCAGCACTCTTAGGAGCCTAGAGGCTGCACTAGACTTTTCTTGAATTTACTCCATCTACTGCTCACTCTCAAAGAAGGCCCCAGCAACCCACTCCCAAAAATCAATCTGCCATTGAAAACCCTGTGCATAGCAGAGAAGCACTGACAACAGTGTTTCTCCTGTTGTACATAGGGTCGTTATGTGTTGGACACCGAGTTGATGGCACCTAACAATAACAACGGCTCACTCTGGGGACTGGGGTTTAGCTCATTTGGAAGAGTACAGCTCTGTGCTCTCTGAAGCCCTAGGTTTGATCCCCAGCGCTGCAAAAACAGAAGGAAGATGTGGCAATTCACTCCCTAAGCAAACCCCAAATAGCCATTGAAAACTCTATGAGGGTCACTATGAGTCACACCTAACTCCATGGCACCTGAGAACAACAACAACTGCTCAATCTAGGTCTGAGAAGTTAATAAATCATCAGTGCAAATGATAATTTAAGCTTTGCATCTTTTTTACCAAAAGGATCCTGACTCTCAGCTCACCCTGGATTTCCTAGGTTGAAATGCTGATACAGGATTCATAAGGAACTAAATGATATTGGCTTTCTAATTGCTTTACACAGATATCCTTATTCCAGCAATGCTACAAACACTCATTTAAAACTCTGAAGAATATTAAGGAAATTTGGTGGCTTTCAACCTTCTGTCCACTTGCAGGCTGATTAGCTGGTATTGATAAACACTTGAAGATAATCCTGGCACTTTTTATGATTTTGCAATCAGTAATTTTTGTAATGTAGTATAGAAATTAATGGATTTCAAGATGCCATTTCCATGCATGCCTACCACTGCACAGGTACTGGTGTTTTCACCCCTTTATCCTATCCTGAACCCCACTTTGCCTGTGATCTCTTTTCTCCACACAAAAGGTTCCCCTTCTGCTAACCTATCTTGCGCATGTATTTATATACTCTTCCTATGAGAGAGAACATGTGATATTTGTCTTCCCTTCCATTCCCCTTGCTTATGGACACTGGCATTGTTAGCACCTGAAGATGACATACAGTATTTTCTCCTTTGAAACTTATCTTTGTAATACTATTGAATGGTAATATGACTATCAGGAATTCATAAGATTGTAGTTGTTGTTGTTAGGTGCTGTCGAGTAGAGTCCGACTCATAGCGACCCTATGTACAGCAGATCGAAACACTTCCCTATTCTGTGCCAGGCAAACGATCTTTTTTATGTTTAAGGCCATTGTTGCAGGCACTGTGTCAATCCATCTGGTGGAGGGTTTTCCTCTTTTGCGTTGACCTGCTACTCTCCCAAACATGATGTCCTTCTCCAGGGATTGATCTCTCCTGACTACATGTCCGAAATATGTAACACGCAGTCTGGCCATTTTTGCTTCCAAGGACCACTCTGGTTGCACTTCTTCTAGGACAGATGTGTTGGTTCTTTTGGCACTCCATGGTATATTCAATAGACGTCTCCAGCACCACAATTCAAAAGCATCAATTCTTTTTCTGTCTCTCTTGTTCAATGTCCAGCTTTCACAACCATATGATGCCACTGAAAATACCATGGTATGAGTCAGACGCACCTTGGTCTTCAATGTGACATCTTTGCTTTTCAATACTCTAAAGAGATCTTTTGCCACAGCTTTTCCTAGAGCAATGCGTCTTTTGATTTCTTGACTGCTGCTTCCACGGATGTTGATTATAGAGCCAAGCAAAGCAAAATCTTGGACAACCTCAATCTTTTCTCCATTTATTGTGAAGTTGCGTGCTGACCCAGTCGTAAGGATTTTTGTTTTGTTGATGTTTAGTCGTAACCCATATTGAAGGCTATGATCTTTGATCTTCATCAGTAAATGTTTTAAATCCTCTTCACTTTTCATAAGATATAATGCCGATAAGAGTGGAACTTCTCTGTTAAATTTCTAACGTATCCAATAAGGTTTAAAATATAATTTAGAAACATATTTAGGTTTCTCATATCATGTTATCTTTGTAACACAACAGAAAGATGATTTTTCAGAAAATGTTCATGAGAATTGGCTATAGATGCAGGCGCTCAGTTCAGGATATAGCTTATTTCCTGCATTGTTCTCAGCAGATATTTTCCTGAGACAAATAATTAGAAAACCAGTGCTGCTCAATCTTGTCCATCATGCCCTAAATGCAGCTGTTGCCTTAATGATTACTTAACTCTCAGATTTTGCAATAATGAAGGCACCTGCCCATAATCCACTGAGAAAATGACCTCAAAATGACAGAATATATGTATTTATAAATTATAAGTTTCAAAATTTCTGGAAAGGCAGATGAATCAAATAATTATACTTATGATGTCACATATTATGTCCCTGATATAGTTTTAATATTTTCCACAGCCTTATATAAACAGATGTTCTATTCTTCAACAATATGCTTTTCAGAAAATCATTATAAAATTTCACATATAGGATGCTACAAGAGTTACAATAGGAGCTGCCAGTGCCAGGTACCTCTCTATATATCTTGGGGCATAATTAAACATGAAAATGCAAAATTATTTTGTGCCTTACAGGTTCTAATTCAACTACAGTCCAGGGAAGTGGGGGTTTCTCAGTTCCTGATCCTTTGAAGATGATTTTGTAAGTCTTCATCATAAAATTTCTCCGCAGGTTTATCCTCCCAGTGGCGAAATTTGGATTAATTGAACAGCAGTGAAAGATAGGCTACCAGCTTAACAAGCAGCCTTCTGGAAAATCCCTTTGCTAATGAGCAGCATGCAGTGGCCAGGGTTGCACAGACTAAGGACGTCCTGCTCAGCGTGTAAAGTCACCTGTCACCCGACTTCGCTGCCGCTCTTGCTCTGTGCTTTAACTAATAACTTGCTGCATTAGTTTTTCTTGCAAAACAACACAAACTAAAATAAGGAAGGAGAAGTATTAAAAATGGAAACCTAGTAATACTTTGGTCACTAGTTTTGATGTTATTTTTTTAAGTCCCAGAACTATATCTCATCAAGTTTCTGGAAAAAGTACAGAAATTGGTTAAGTGAAAATATGTGCCGACCACATAGCTTGGAAAGATCATATTATCTTCTTCATATGTGTTATGGGATTTTATTTTGTTTGTTTGTTAGGTGCCATTGGGTCAGATCTAACTCACAGAGACCCTGTGTATAACAGAACAAAACGCTCACCCAGTACTGTGCCATTCACATGATCATGTTTTATGTTTGGGATCATTGTTGCAGGCACTATGTTTCTTCCCATTTCGAGTTGTTTCTACATCAGCAAAAGGAGGTCCAAGGGGCTTTACTCAATTTCCATCATTAAAGTCGACTCTACTTTGAGGAGGCAACTCTTCCCCACTCATTTCTTGAATGCCTTCCAGCCCAGTGGGCTCATTTTCAGGCAGTCTTCCCTGCTGTTCATAGGATTTTCAATGGTTGTTTTGGGAGTGGGCTGCCCTGACCCTCTCTCTCTTGTCTGTCTCAGTCTAGAAGCTCAGCTGAAATCTGTCCACTAAAACTTTTGAAGAGAACCTTTGGGCGAATACGTGTATGTACACATGTGTGCTTTCCACCTTACAAGGAAGTTATGTCCTGGTAAACCTATTATTAGTTGACAATACACTAAGCTGAAAATGCATTTAATGATCCTTAGCAACACAGTGACCTGCAGAGCATGGGTTGTTTGTCGTCCTGGCCATGGCTCACTCATGGGTGACTCAGAGCTGCTGCTGCTGCTGCTGACCATCACCACAGGCTCTCATACTACACAAGACTTGTCCAGGAAAAGGGAGAAATTCAAATTTAGAAGCATGACTTCCACTAATGTGTGTGGCTTTCTCACCATTGTACACAGCCCAGAACTTGCAAATCAAACCATCGTAGCTGTGTGACTATCTGTATGGTGTAGGTGAACATAATACACACATACACACGTATACAGACTCCTATACCTGCATTAGGGCTGGGATTTAGCTCAGTTGGTAGAGTGCTGCTCTGAAGTCTCTGAGGTCCCGAGTTCAATTCCCGGCACCGCAAAAGTGGGAGAAGGACCTTGCAATCCACTCCCAAGGCAATCCCAAAACAGTCAGCCATTGAAAACCCTATGAGGGTCGCTATGAGTTGGATACCGACTCGATGGCACCTAACAACAACAACAACATACCTGCGTTAATGTGTGCATGTATGTGTAGTGTACATTCTCTTTGTATTTATAGTATAGTGAAAATATAATTTTAAGGAAAATGAAGACATAGGAGAGAGCAGGCTACTTTCTACTGGGGATTCAACCATCTTCTCTTCATTCTACCCTCATGTTTTGAATTATTGGTAATTGACCTAAGACACACATGCAATAGGCTCAAATCAGGTTCAATTCATGCTATTCTTGAGATATGTGATACACAACTGTGGTGGGGAGAAATGGTAGAAAGATCAACTAATATCCCAGGGCATCCACTGGACATGGAAATAGCTTAGGATAAACTGAAATTGAAATTATGTTTAAAAAAAATTGATGAGAGATGGAATGAATTTGGAACCAGGGCCTGCAGGATTTCTCTGAGGTCACCATTGAAAATGGCCTACTTAGGAAGCAAAAAGAGAGCCAGGCATGGTGGTGCAGATCTGTGATTCCACACTCAGGAGGCTGAGGCACGAGGATCCCAAGTTCAAGGCCCATCTGGGGTACACAGTGAGACTCTGTCTCAGAATAAACAAGCAACAAAAGAGAGAAACAAACTGAAATGTAGCAGTTTCCTGATTGTATCACTTCAGGAGCCACTATGCCCTGCCTTACACAAGACAAATCCCTTTTCAGTTCTACTTTTTGAAAATGAAAAATGCCTACCACATGCAAGATACACTGTAACTCATTGTGCTAACTAAGAGCCAATTGTGAGACTCTCAATCTTCATTAAAAATGATATATGCTCTTCGAATAGAAGAAAAAGAGTGCTAAAAATGGCCACTGAAAATATGAAATGAGGTTAACACAGTATTTGTAATGAAGCGCAAATTAAAACAACAGTGAGATATTCTCCTCATCCATTAAAACAAGAAAAGCAAGAGTGTTTTAATTTTCTTTTAAGATTATATAATCAGAATTGTCAAGGGATTGAGATATTGGAACACTAATATTCCCTATGTAAAAATAAAAATTAGCTTAATATTTTTGGAAGGAGTCTTTGCAGTCCTAAACTATTTATGGTTCTATAAATGTTATGATAGAAAAAACACCTTCTGGGAAACTTCTGTAAAAATATCTTTTGTTGTTGTTGTTGTTGTTGTTAGGTGCCATCGACTCGATGGCAACAAAAATATCTTTTAGTGCATCCAAATTTTTAATGGCAGGGATGACATCATTTTTTGGTATGACAAAAATTGATAACAACAATATGTTTACAACTATGAATGCACTTAAAATATATTAAAAATCTAATATAACAATATTGAACTATGCATGCATGACAATGTAGAGTTAAGTATGTAATAAACTATGGAATACTTAAAATATTAGAAGAACTATCTGGTTATAAGCATCATGCTCAATGACACATTTTAAATTAAAAAATAATAGTCAAACATATATAGTTACCTACTTAGTCATCTACATGACTTCCTGTTAGGTGCCATCAAGTCGAGTCTGACTCATAGCAACCCTGTGTACAGCAGATCAAAATACTCCCTGATTCTGTGCCAGGCACATGATCTTATTTATGTTTAAGCTCATTGTTGCAGACACTGTGTCAATCCATGTAGTGGAGGGTTTTTCCTTTTTGCTTTGACATGCCACTCTCCCAAACATGATATCTTTCTCTAGGGATTGTTCCCTCCTGACTGCATGTCTGAAATATGTAAGATACAGTGTAGCTGTCCTGGTTTCCAAGGAGCACTCTGCTTGCACTTCTTCTGGGACAGATCTGTTGGTTCTTTTGGCAGTCCATGGTACATTCAGTAATCATCTCTAGCACCATAATTCAAAAACATCAATTCTTTTCCTGTTTCCCTTGTTCAATGTCCAACTTTCACAAACATATGATGTGACTAAAAATACCATGGCATGAGTGAGGTACACCTACACCTTCAATGTAACATCTTTAGTTTTCAATATTTCAAAGAGATTTTTGCCTCAGCTTTTCCTAAAGCAATGAGTCTTTTGATTTCTTGACTGCTCCTTCCATGGATCTTCATTATAGAACCAAGTAAAGCAAAATCACGGACAACCTCAATCTTTTTTCCATTTATTGTGAAGTTGCATACTGACCCAGTTGTAAGAATTTTGGTTTTCTTGATGTTGAGTTGCAATCCATACTGAAGGCTATGTTCTTTGATCTTCATCAGTAAATGTTTCAAGTCTATATGACTATAGGATTTACATCAGTTGGTTGATATGGTTTATGTAGAGGAATTAAACACTTTTATTTTCTTTTTTGTTCTTAGCTGGTAAGTATGTATGTGTATGTATTTTGTTTTAAAAGTAAGCTGGTGTGTATTTTATGTTATTTAATTGGTATTGTCCTGCAGCCTTACCACTGTGGTTGCCAATCACAGGGACCCTTGAGTAACCCTGAGCCCACATCCAAACCAAGACAGATTTCAATAAGGTTCTACTGGAACTGTTTATTTAATTACTTATCCATGTAAACTTTTAAAATCTAAATTTAACCTTTTTAAAACTTTTTTCAGATTTTAGATTTTAGTTGTGAAGTGAAATTATTAACTAGTTAAAGAAAACAATATGGCTAAAAAATCCTATTTCACAAATTTTTGAATATTATTAGGATATATACTTTGTAATTATTTTGTGAAAATTGCTTGATATCATTTATATAAAATTTTTAATCATTTACTAAAATATTAAATAGCTAAATAAATGTTTAGTTTTAGGAACAAGTCAATTCACTCAGAATAATTTTTTAAATTTTCATTTGGGCAATGGTTGCTCAAGGCAACCTCAGCAAAGCTAAACTGATAGTAAATACTCACTTCTTTCTTATTACTATAACTTTTCTAAAGATTCAAGCGATTGACCAGCTATCCTCACCTGACTGTATGAATTCCAATCACTAAATGGGAGAGTTCCAGGTTTTACTGCTCTTCGGTGTCCTGTCTTCTAGATCCCTACTTTGAGTGAACACCTGGCCTGGAGTCCCCACTTCCTGCTCTCTATCATGCACAGATTGAGCACAGATTGAGCACAGATAATTGTGCAAAGATAGTTTGTGTCCCAGAAGTGCCAGAACAAATGTGCCACTGTCTTTATACATCTTTCCTCTCATTGCTTTTCCTTCAAATCCTATTTTCTGATCTTTCACACAACTAAATTTGGCTGGTATTAGTAAAGGAGTGTCCAAGTAGCCATACAAGAGCAAGGACAATTCCACTCTGCCTCCATCACCATCAATCAATTTGTCATCTCAGTCTTGGTGGCTGATGCCTCAAACAAATGTAATGTTGGAAAGAGGAGAAAAATCCCTGGTGTAACTATGACATAGAGAAAGCATTGCTGAGAAAGTCAAATCTTGATAACTATAACTAATCTTGTTTCCTTATCAAAAAAAGAAAGTTCCTGGCAATAAAAATTATCCATGCTTATGATATAAATGAAGAACTACTAGTAACAATATTGTAATCGATTATTTACTTCTAAATTTCTCTCTTTCATCCCCGTTTATAAAGCAGAAGTATGTTGTTGCTAACTCATTACCACAAAGTAGATGTAGTTTGAAGGGATTTAAGCACCAAATGCAAAGCTGAAGATCTGGCAAAAGTTTAGAAATCAAAAGGCATATCTTTTTTTATATATACCTTACACTAAGTGGAAAAAATAATTACTGGACTTAAAACCTTTACATACTAAGTATATTTAATATGCTGAATGTTAATAATGCATGAACTTTCCACCTGTACCTGCATGGTTGCATCTGTCTAGCACATAACATACTTCAAGCCACTGGAAGTCATTTTTCAAAGTCAGTTATTCAAAGTGCAGTAAAGGTTAAAACATATATTAATAGTACTTGGTCCCCTTGGACAGTATCTAATTCTCCAAGTACCTTCTAGTTACCAACTATAAGATGATACAATTTCATGACTGTCAAGTTGGATGGGAGACCATCTGTGAACACCAGGTGCTGCAGACTTGGGAGAAGGATCTGGCAGCCCACTCCCCAAAAAACAATCCACTGTTGAAAATCCTATGCACAGTAGAGAAGCACTGACAATACTGTTTCACTTGTAGGTGGCTCCATACATCATATAAAACAAAGTACTAACCAGGCCAACCCTGCTTAGCTTCTGAGATCTGATGGGATCAAAGGTAAACGGTACAGCTACAGGTCTTAGCCCCCAACTGGGATTAAATGTAATAAAAGGTTTCAAGGGCCACTATGACAGAGTAGTATAAACTGGTGGAATAAAACAAAAATGCATTCTTTCACAGCTCTGGAGGCTTAAAGTCTGACATGGAGGAGCTGTCAGGGCTAAGCCTCTCTGAATCATAGGAAAGAATCCTTCCTCAGCCCTTCCTAGCTCCTAGCTGGTGGTTTGCTGACAATTCTTGCAGTTCCTTAACTCACAGCTGTAACACTCCAATCTCTGCCTCTGTTGTCACATGAGGTTTTTCTCTTGTGTGTCTGTGTTCCTATGTCTTTTTTCTTCTTATAAGGTCACCAGTCCTTATAAGATCACCAGTCAAATTGAACCACAGGGCCATTTCAAACCAGTATGACATCATCTTAACCAATATCTTCAACTGCCTACTTCAAAATAAGCATACACCCTGAGGTCCTGAGGGTTGGACATCAACATATTTGGGGGGAGACAAAAGCCAACCTATAATAGATACTTGAATAATTAATAGTTATATAAATGATATAAGGGTGTGTTTAAAATATTTCATATAAGAAAACATGCAGACACAAGAAGTATTGCATTTTTGAAATACTGGAAGGCAGAGCCAGTCTGTGCTTTTTGCCAGTGATGTGGTTGCTGTTAGGTACCATCAAGTCGGTATCCAACTCATAGCGACCCTACATACAACAGGCGAAACACTAATGTCAGTGCTTCTCTGCCATTCATAGGGTTTTCAATGGCAGATTGATTTTTGGGAGTGGGTTTTCGGGTCCTTCTCCCAAGCCTAACCTTCTATTTCCAGGCAGTCTCCCATCTAAGTACTAACTAGGTCTGACCCTGCTTAGCTTCTGAGACCTGACAAGATCAGAGTGGGCCTTTAACAATAAAGGCACCACAATGCACAGGCTTTAAAAGAGTTCAAGTTTAAGAGTGGAGACTTGGTATTTGTTGTTCCCTAGACTTCTGCTCTTTGGGCTGGGATTTAGCTCAGTTGGTAGAGTGCTGTGCTGCAGTCTCTGACGTCCCGAGTTCAATTCCCAGCACTGCAAAAATGGGAGAAGGGCCTCTCAATCCACTCCCAAGGCAATCCCGAAACAGTCAGCCATTGAAAACCCTATGGGTGTGGCTATGAGTCAGATACCGACTTGACAGCACCTAACAACAACAGACTTCTGCTCTTTAGGTATTTTAGTGACAGCCTCCTCTGCTCAGAATCTGCAAATCAGTCAGCCAGCCAGGAGAGAAGCCAAAGGAGAGCTGGTGGCTCCAACTCCAGCCAGTTGCTGTATCAACATTCCTTCCTTGCTTGCTACAAAGTGAGAAGTAATTATATTATGTACCCAGGCAGATTTACTGGGAAGCTAATGAAGATTAAGCTTCAGGGCCTTCCAACTGCATGGGCCCCTTCCAGGCACTTGTATCTAATTTAGTTCCAGTAACGTTCTATGCATTTTTAAAAGATTGTTGCCCAGACCGTATAAGCTGCAGGCCTCACAAAACCTGGATGTGGTTTTGAACACATTCTAGGGCCGGACAAAGAATTATCTTCCATTTTGATTGGCAGGCTTTTCGTTCTCCAGAAAGGGTGAAACGGCTCAACAGAAGTGGGACAGCAGAAATAACACATTGTGTGCTGGTGTAATTGTAATCAGAGTGCATTGTGCTGTGTGGCACCTCTCCAGGAGAACTCCAGCCTTTCATTGTGTTAGTGACTAGGAATGCCAGGCCACTGTTCACAGCTCAGCGATGGGCGGAAAGAGGAGGCCACGTGATATAGGACACTGGAGATTTGTTGGTCCAGCACCTTTGCTGCTATTTGACTAGATGTTGCTTGGCATCAAGTGGCAAAAGAAGAAATGTGAGCATAAAATATGTGGAGAGGAGATTTCAGGGCAGGTGAGGAAATACGGACCCCGAGCCACTTCCTTGAGAACAGAGAGGGGGGCACATCTGCAGGAGAGCTGCTGTTCTGGGGAACACAAGGCACAGTGGTAACATCAGGCAAGGGGGCGTGGGTGAGGCATCATTTAGTTTGTTAACCTCACCATCAAATTAGGGGGTTCCTTTTTGAGTCTGGGATGCTTCCCAGTGTTTCCTGTTGGGTCTCACTCCAGCAGGTATTTGTTTTTGCTCCAGTGCCTTCTTTTTCTTAAGGGACATTGGAAGAGATAGACTTTTCAGCAAGCAAAACAGTATGTTTTAAACGGTGGAATTTCAAATTTTGTGACACTTGAGGACAAAGTATTTCTGACTGAAGATTCTGGTAGACATGTCTTAGATTAAGACCCAGGTTTGTTCATCCCCACCACAATATTTAGTGGGCAGAGCTTGGTCCAGATCATCAAGTCAATCATTAAATTCATGTTATGCCACGTTTTCCCATTTGTTTCTTTTGTACAGCCTCACTTATCTGACCTGAATTTTGACCCTGACTCATTATGTCTGGTGTGGTTTTGTGTAAAACACTGTTAAGCCTCATCCCTCTCTCTCATTGTCCATTCTCTCCAGTGCCAACTTTTTGCTGAAGTGATTCTCATCTTTTCTTTCAAGCAACAAATTATGCTTCACATTCACCCCTAAAACTTCCTTATCCTGTATTTTTCCCTTTATTCAACCTTCTAACCTACTGGGATGCAAAGAGAGTTAGTGATTTTCTTAGCAACATGTGCAAAAGTAAAAATTAGAACTAATGTAATTATCTGTCCTACTTTTCCCCACCTTAATGCCTTATGAAGAATATTTTACATGATAAATAATTCCCAAAATAACTTATTTTTTCCAGAGGATAGACATTTTATGAAGGCGCCAGAATAGAAACTGCTTATTCCAATAGGGACCAGTATTCACATTACTGCTTTATTCAGCTTCCAAGGAATGCACAAATATATTTTCATAATGCAATGCGCTTATTAGTCATTATATTAAACTAATACTATTACCTAAATGGAAGCAGAACTTTTATCCTAAGTTCATTCACATAGAATTAACTATATAAATATGCTCCTTATCCTAAGTTCATTCACATAGAATTAACTATATAAATATGCTCCTTAATCACTATATACATTTGGATTTCAATAATGCTCATTTGAATTTGCTTGATTATTCATGTCATATGTCCCGAATTATGTTGAACAAGAAATTTTTATTAACCAAATTGCTATTTGAACACTTTTAAGATATATTAAATGAAATAATTTCTGAAACTGTGCCTTCAAATTTTAAGTCACATTTTAATAAAAATAAGTTTATTCAACTTTATATTGCTAGTTGCCACTATTACTTTTATAATTAGGAAAAAAATTTGGTCTCTGCTTTAGTAGCACCAGGCATATCATCTAGTCAGATGTACATTTTGTTGATACTTCATTTGAAATGTTTGTAACATTGTGAATGATGACTATGAAGAAAAACTGCATTTCCCTGTAAAGTTACAAGCAGGTTCGGAGTGTCTGAGTACCACAAGCTGCATGGTGGTAAGGAAGTTTTACATACTTTCCTTTGTTAACTTAGACACTAAAACAGGGTCTGGTTCATGGTAGTTGCTTAGTAAATTTGCTGAGTGACTGAAAATCAAAGATGACCCTAAAGAATTAGTAGTGGAAATGTTGGCAGGAAAGCTAATTTTAACTCTACTCTCAAAACATTGTATCTCATACTAACTTTGGCACAGCAACATTAAAACCTACATCAATGCTATAAATCTTTGCAGATATTTACAGTCTATGAGTGAGTGGATTTTAGAATAGAATTCTTGAAAGTGATCCAAGATATGAGAACAATGTTCTGCTGAGCAGGAACTCTTTTGTTCGTATTTATGTGGCTAATTCCAGTCCCCAAACATTTCCATGGGCTTCTATAAGGGATGGTAAAGTTACTGTAAAATAAAGCCTTGATATATTGCAGTACATGTAATCCCCTAATAAAAAGATCACTTACAATTTAAAATGTCTACAGAAGTAATGAATACCAATATGCTATTGTTTTTTTTATAAAATAAGAAATTATAGATAATGATAACATATTTTGTGTTTCAGAAAACTTATGGAGATTCTGAATGTTTTCACCACAAAAAATGAGAAATGTTTGAATAGATGTGCTAATCCTAATTTGAACATTATACAGTGTATAACTGGACTGAAATCATATGGTACTTCATACATATGTATAATATATTACTTAAAATATCAAAAAGGTGATAAAAGGCAGTCATAACTGGCATACCAAAGTATCATCCAGAAGATTAAAGGCCATGATATTAGCATCAACTATATAGCTCATTTTGAAAATAACACTAGGCTCCTAATTTTAAAAACTACCTAGAGAAAATTAAAGTCTGCTCTTTGTAAATAATTAACTGGTTTTTTATTTGTTTGTTACTATGATTCAATCTGAGTGGCTGCATGAATTCTTTGCCTGCCAGTGGAACATATGTGCCGAAAAGTGGATGCATATAAAAACCAAGAAAGTGGTAGAAAAGAATATTTTACAAATTGCTGATGGTAACTGCTGCAAATGCGTGGACCTATACGATAAATAATCTGGACACAAGACAAAGTTACTTCAATTGGTGGTGCCATTGGCAGAGAAAATGATTACCAGAAGTAAACGGAATAGGAAGGCAAAACGCAAGAAAGCCAAACACAGGCCTTCAAACACTACAAAACTCATCCTCAGCGTCCCTGATCACCTACCTGCCAAAGGAACTACAAGAAGCAGATGCACTAAACGTTCACTAAATAAAATTGAGACAAGAACGAAAACTGTGTGTACAATGTGCCATATATCCCTGTGTATGAATTGTTTTAGCCCTTATCACACATATAACATATTATTATTGCAAATAACAGTGCTTTTTCTACCTGTCATTGTTTTAGTATTTTCAACTACATTTTTTTGCTGTACTGATTATATGTGAATTTTTCCTATTTAGCCAATTATACATTTTTCTTATGAGATTTTTTTTGGCATTCAAATGACGCACACCCCTTATTATATGATGATGCTACTCATATTATGCATTGCAATTAATTTGGTAACCATGTTCTTGTTTTGTTCATTATAATGAGTTTCTGGAACTAAAGTATTTTTCATATATTTTGATTTGAAATTAGTAGATAAAAGGTTAAACCTGAAGGAAGTAGCTCCTTGAAGGTAAAATCAAAGTGAGTAAGTAGAGTTAGGGCGGCTCTGGGTTTTCAGTGCAGGTAGATAATCCTTATGTGTTTGGATCATGCAGTGATGTTTAGAAGGAATCGCGTCTCATGGCGTCAAGCAAGCATAAAGAGAAACGACGACAGCACTGGTCGCTGAGTCCTCCACTGGAGCCAAAACAAACACTTTTGGGACAATCACTGTCTCTATCTGCGACCTCATAGTGCACACTACAGAATCTTCTTTTCTACTTTGCATGGAACTAAGAGGCAGCGAAAAGATGGGTATCATCAGCATCCCTAAGAGGAGTGCTTGCAGTTTCCCTTGTCAAGACTTGAAGCGGCATCACATTTGTATGCAAATACATTAACAGTGGACTTCCTAAAAGAAGCATGCTACTCAATATGTATCTCTTCAGAATAATGATAATTCAGATCCTGAAGGGACGGATATAATACATTCTGTGGAAACTGGGGAAGGTTGGGAAATCAACAAACAAAATAAAAGTTGCCATATTTGTCCAGAGAGGGAACCTAGTTTCTGTGTTCAGCAGAATCCTAAGATAATTTTTAAAACATCCCTCACATACATACATAGGGTGTATATATAATATTTTAAATTCACACTCACATAATATTTTTAAATAAAATAAAATAAATTTGTTCAATTACTTCATTAGGATACATTTGTTCCCACTCAGAACTTTTTCAATACTAATTTTTCCTTGGATCACCAAAGAATAATACTCATAATATACAAAATCTGAACATCATACCCAATTCACAAACCAGAAAATTTAAAGGTGTTCCTGACCTACTTTGCTGCCGTAGAATAAAAATTTACTCTGGAAAAATATATCATGTTTCAGCCCACAGCATCTATAGCCTATTGCCATGTACTGGCTCAGAATGAGACACTTTCTCAAGAATTATTGTTTCCATGTTTAATCTATCCAAAATTAGTCTATTAAGTTTAAAAAGGTAAGATATTATAGAACATAGTATCCTTCCATTGATTATCACAATGTTTGTGAGAATGTGTATATATATGTATATAATTTGTATTAGAAATTTTTTAGTGTACAAATGAATGTTACTCATTATGACATTTCCACACACGCATATCATTGTGCATTGTTCAAGTTTACTGCCCACTAACCTCTAAATCTCCACTGTCTCCGCATGTCTCTCCCGTGGGTTCCTTTTCTCCCCACAGTCCCTCTTCAGCTTATCTAATTGTATGTTATTCATATATATATATATATATATATATATATATATATATATATATATATGGGATACCAATAGAGATGTTTCAACAAACAGATGCAGCACTGGAGGTGTTAACATGTTTACACCAACAGATTTGGAAAACAGCTACTTGGCCAACTGACTGCAAAAGATCCATATTTGTGCCTATTCCCAACAAAGGGGATCCAACTGAATGTGCAAACTATCAGACAATATCATTAATATTGCACACCAGCAAAATTCTACTAAAGATCATTCAGAAGCGACTGCAGCACTATATAGACAGGGAATTACCGGAAAATCAAGCGGGATTCAGAAGAGGGAGGGGAACTAGGGACATCATTGCTAATGTGAGGTGGATATTAGCTGAAAGCAGAGAATATCAGAAAAATGTCTATCTATGTTTTATTGACTACACAAAAGCATTTGATTGTGTGGATCATAACAAATTATGTATAATACTTCAGAAAATGGGAATACCAGAACACCTA
>VMDO01016913.1:35589-46449 GCA_007922755.1 Pedetes capensis | reverse complement strand
GAATTACAATTTGCAACATAGACTTTCTTATGTTTTTTAGGTAGGCCATATTAAGTTTCATGGTAAATTTCTTATACTAATACTCATTTTAAGAATGATTTATAAATCTAGGACTTCTAATCCTTATGGTCAAAGATGATCCTTTTCCAATTTGCTAAATGAAACTATAATTTACACATACTTTAAACCTCTCATTAATGACATTAAGTTGCCTATAAAATCATTATTCTTTGCATTTGTGGGAAAAACAATGCAATGTTTTTATAGATCATTACTAAATACAAACTAAAACATTACTATTGTGTTTCTAGGTAAGATCATGACAAATATTAATTTCATAACATTAAAATATGTACACTAAAGTACAGCTTAACTATTTTAATTTTTCTGGAAATTCAACAATCAACCATTTTTAAAATAAATCTAAAATCAGCCTCTTAGATAAGACTATTTTTCAAATAACTCAATCTGTTTGGTGAATTAGGGTTATGAAATGTCAGAATGTTATATATAGTAAGAAACATTTGCAATGTTTTTAAAAGTTTCCAAACTGTTAAATGTAAAGATTTTGTCTGTCAAGCTCTGGTGGCATCATTAGCTGAAAGACTGTCTCCACTCTTTCCCTATGTTATTTCCAGTGAAAGCAAACATCCGTGCACCCTCCTCTTCAAAAGTGAAAATTAAAAACAAAACAACATTCATGTTGTCTTCAGTTCCATAACCAAAATGGAAACTGAACATCAAGTGTTACAGATGCAAGAAATTGGGAATATAGAAACTGACACACTGGTAATTCTATCCTTGACAAAAACATTTGAATTCAATATTTTAAATCTCTGTAACCAAAGAAAAATGCACCTGTAACAGAACTCAGTTCCAAAGTCATTGATTTACAGTTCTCGGTAGTACATGGTCTATGTCAAAATCTCCCCAGGTTTATAACCCTACATGTCAAATATAAGCTTCTAGGCTTGACTGATAAACGGGTGAATCTAATTACCAACTACTACAAAGGAAATTTGTGACTGGTTGTTGAGGAAGTCTTGACATCAAATGTGGCTTTACTGAAAATAGATAATATGTTTACTGAAGACATGTTCAAAAAAGATTGATTACAATGTGTACAAAGAAAGAAAAAGAAGCAAATAATAAAAACTGAACTAGGTTTCATTTTCCCTCAAAAATATCACCCAACCACAGATATATCACTAATGTTCAAAATTCTTGCAGTTGTGAGCCGACCCCATATACTAAGTAAAAAATTCAGATTCTTGCTCTACTTTGCTGAGTGCTTTAAAATTTCCTCATAATTTTAGAATGCAATTTGCCTAGCTAGAAAGCGCCAATGTTGTATCAGAGCTATACGATATATATTGTCTTTTCCAGCTCTAAATCCTGTAAACGCTATTTTCCTGACATAATATTAACTATTGAAGTTGAAGCTAAATTTTCCTTTCTGCATAAATATTTGAGAAAAATTTTCAATATGATAGAGAAAGAAAGGTGGTTGGGTGCAAGGAAACAAAGGAATATACAGTATCTTCTTATGTGACTCTGGCCTCTAAAGACAAAGTCTCTGGGAAATATTTTCATACAAGGAAAATTATTTATATGTTATGACTACTGAAGAGCATTTACATTTTATCAGTTATCTTAAATATCTAGACAGAGTAGTTTATTGCATACTTAATACAAATTTCATTTAAATTTTTGAGTGAAATTTTATTACTAAAGTATTATCTCCTATTTTACCAGTAAGAGTAGAGCCTTCTTTTAAAGAAAATTGACAGGAAAGTTCACAAGGGCATATGTCTTTTAGCCCATAGATCATGTCTCTAGGCAGAAACATAGCTGGAAAAGACTCATAGAATTTTAGATATGGAGTTTCTTTCAAAGATTGTATTAAGGACTTAGTGTGCTTTTCTTATAAACCTGCCTTATTTTAATACAGTACACTCTATAGTCTATAAGTGTCTATGCTTAGATGTCAACCCAGTAGTACATCTGGAATATACTAAGATGGCTAAGAAATGAGTAAAAATTAACCATAACTTAATTGAACAACATTGGCTCCCTCTTTATGTAGTAATCAGACTTACTTCAGTTCTGACTAAAATTTTTATTTACTTTTGACATAAAGCCCATTTATTTATTAAAATAACTTAAATCTGGCAAACTTTTGTGTAGCTGAGTAATTGTAAACTCTTATGCAATATCTTAAAAAGAAAATATGGTAAAACAAAATCTACTATTATTTTGTGTGAAAACTCTATTGTATTTATTGCTATTCATTAAAGAGTACAACTTTAGATGTATGAGATCATTCTCATGCTGAAATCAAGGCTGTTTGCCAACTTTTGGCCTTATGGAAAGTGGTATGGCAACAGCTGATTTAGAGAGTCAGTGACTTGAACATTAAGAATGTTAGGGTGGGGGAGTGGTGAGTCTAATCATGAAAGTCAGAATCACTAGACAGTGAATATTGAGCAAGAGCTAGGATTTTTCTTCATTTTTGTTTTGGAATTCTGACTGGATATAAAGTGGAAGAATAGATGAGGAACCTGCAAACGTTGGGGCAGTGGCTGGACCACAAAATATGGTGTGCATAACTATAACAGTGATGGATGCTGGGGGAGGGAAGAAGAGGAAGGAAAATTACACCTAAGGCCACCCAAAGATCAAATAGGATTTGGAATTGTTGGTCCATGGCTTTTTAATCCCCAGGGAAAAAGAGGCTTGAAAGTGCAACAGTCCAAATAAATGCCATGCATTAATGTGTTTACATTTGTAATTTAAAGAAAACACTTTCTTGAATAAGCAAATGACCAATAAGCAGTCATGTTACAACTAAGTCAATCCCTGCCCTCCAAGATTGAAAAGAAAACATCACATTTGTCTTTTAGAAGCTTATGATTTAATTGGGAAGGTAGGAATAGGAGTGTTATTTTGGAGATCCAGGCAAAAATGCTGTGGTGGTCCAGGTAGGAAAGGAATAAACTCTGTCTACAGGTGTTACCATCTGAGCAGTCTTGCAAAAGATAAGATTTTCCAGGGAAAGAAGACAGAAGCAGCATAAGGATGAGCATGACAATGCATGGGGTGTGGGGGAAACGTGGTCAGTTATTGCGGCATGCTGAGAGCTGAACATCTAGAGTAGAATAAGAGTCAAAGCTGATGGTAGACCCCAAAGCTTGCAAATTATATTTTATATGGCTGCTATCTAAGAGGCAATAATTTCAATTCACTATAATCCAAAGATCTATTTTATTAACAAAATAAAAAGTATGTTATAATCTCCACATTGCTATCTAGAAATAAAATTCATAGGCAGTATAACTTATCTATAAAGTTAATTAAAAAGAAAAAAACTTAAAGTGGAAGATATGTTTTAAAATATATAAATTTCAAGATACAAGTGCCCATACATGACTGCATTAGATCTACTAAGACATTTAGGTGCTAGCCCTATACATAGAATACTGTGACTGTAATGCCTATGCATGTATCCTGATACACATGTGTCACACTGGAAACCCAAAGTACCCACTGAAATATTTGCTGTTAGTGATGTGATTTTCCAAAATGATCTCTCTCTCTCTCTCTCTCTCTCTCTCTCTCTCTCTCTCTCTCTCTCTCTTTCTTTCCTTCTTTCTTTCTTTCCTGACAATTTGCATAGGATATGCATTTCTGGGAAATTTTCAAAACAGTGCAGAAGAAAAGGCTTTTTGCTTATTAAGCACATAAAATTTGACTGTTTTGTTTGGTTGACTTTGTTTTGCACCTAGTTATTTCTACAGTGATCTTTTGGAAAGTGGTGCAGAACTCAGGAAAAATCTTCTGTGATTGGGACTGTGCCAATCAGAACAACTAGCATCCCTCCTTCCTTTCCTTCTCCACCCACTAGCTTTTAGTATCCCTTAGCCAATGCAAAAATATGCCCATACAGATGTCTAACTTCAACATCCAGTGAAGAATAATTCCTTAAGTACATTAATCCTGAGAAATTTTTGCCATATTTACCATTTATAAAAGGTGACTATTAAGCACAAATATGCAATGTATGTATTCTTATTGGTAAATCATATACATGGAGGTCTGTACTAATTATATCATGGGAATACTAGAAAACATTTATAAATGGATTTTTTAAAGAATGAAATATCATTAAAATAAATATTCTAGTATTTTAAGCATTGTGCAACTCAATGTTACATAATTTCAGTTTGTAAACTCCTGCTCAGTAACAGCCAAGGAGGATGGGTGAGACCTGGCATAGCATGAGAAGATCAATGCTTTAATGAAAAACATATCTATGTCTTAACATTATAAGAGGTAGAATGGAAGAATGATAGATCCAACTGGTAAGTCTGTTTTGTATAATCTGAATAAAATTTCAGAAGGAATAGGATGTATGCCTGAAGAATTTGAGTCACAATGGAGAGAGACTTTTTGATAGTATTTCGAGTTATTTCCTACTAAGTGAAAAGTATGACATATATTTACTTTTTTAGACAAAATACCCAGTTTTAAAAAATAAAATGTATTCAATATTTCTTAGTCATGTCTAATGGTAAAAACATATAGAAATATTCTAAATCATGTATCAGCCATTGATAATCTACCTTTTCTCCATTATCAACAACTAACAAGAAATTATTCTGCATTTTTAATGCAAAACATGATCTTAAAATGAGCTGGGACTTTGAACGTGTACTTTGTCAACTGGAACTGAATATGTAAGCTCCCTTCTTTAGATTAAGGGATAAGGTAGAAGATAGGAGTCTGAATGACTTATCAGAGGCCTCTCTTAAGTAGACCACAGATTTTCCTTCTTGGCCTCATTAGGGTGATATTATCAATGACATGATTTAGAAGAGGTTTTTTTTTTCAAAGCCATATGTAAAAGCACAACTTTTTGGCCATTTTATCCTTTAAAATCTCCACTTGCTCTTATGAAGTTAGAGTTGGATTTTAGTAGCTTTTTAAAAAATACAATTCACCCATTTAAAGTGTATCACCACAACCAAGTTTCTATCATATCTATCACCCAAGAAAGAAACCCCACATGTATTAAAAAAAATCCCTCATCATTCCGACCCCCAACATCTCAAATGTAGGCAGCCACTAACCTATTTTCTGTCTCTAGAGGTTTGCTTATTTTAGCAATATCATATAAATAGAATTGTACCTATTGGGCCTTATGTAACTGGTTTCTTTTACTTAAAATAATGTTTTAAAGACTCACCCATGTACTTATTGTCAGATAAAATCTATTGTGTGAATATATCACACTTATCCATTTATCAGTTGTTGGATATGTAGATTTTTCCATATGTTGTCTAAGTAATGCTACTATGAACATTACTGTGCAAGTTTTTCTATAGTTTTTCACTAAGGGTTCTTTTTATTTCTATTTCTCTCTGTTAAACTTCTAACTTGCCTATTATATTCCTTGCTGCTCTCTGGAAGCTACCAGTGTCTTCTTTATTCCTTTCCATCAAAATCTCCATTGGTGTTGAAAATGTCCTTAGGCTAGACCTTCCCCATAGTCTATTATAAATAAAATCAATCTCATTAGGAAGAGTTATGGAGTGTTCATTTTTGTCCTGAATCTTATCATCAGTCCTGATGAGGTGTTGGGTCAAAGGGTGCTTCCCTTTAATTACAACCACTTTGAGTAAATGTCAACCATGTGGGGAAGAGCAACATGGGGAAACTGATACTGTACTTTTCTAATTTTGAGGACTCCAATTTTTTCCTGCCCCAGCATAGGCTTCTTTACTTCTTATAGTTAAGGTAGAGTGTTTTTAAGATCCTCAAGTTGAAAGGTGGGGATAAATATCAAAATGGAAAGAACTAGAAATGTCTCAAAAATTTAAAGAAACTTCTTAGTTGGCTTTTAAGTACTTTCAGGTTAAAAGAAATTAAAGAACTAAAAATGTTAGAAAATATAGCAGGTTCATGAGATGTGTGACTTGATGTTGTTAAAGACATCAATTTTCCCTAAGTTTATTTTTAAATTTAACGCAACCCCCCCAAATAAAAACCCAGAAAAAAATTATGGTAGAATTTATTAAGCTGATCCTAAAATTATATAGAAATGCACATAATCTAGAAAGCCAAAAACAATTTAGAAGGAAAACAACATTGGAGGACTTATAAAGTGACATTAATCAAGATAGTGTGTTATTGTTAGAATAAATATATGTGTCAGTGGAATAGAATAGAGTCTAGAATAAGGACCACTGTAAGAGCACTTTTGAAAAGAGCACAAGGGAATATTGGGAAACGTATAATGTTATCAACAGATAGTTGGATATGCATATGAACTTCAATACTTAACTCATACAACACACAAAATAACTTTGAAAGGAGCATAGATCAAATCATGAAATTTACAAATATAAAATATAAATGAAAACATAGAACATTTTTGCAAACTGGGAGGATGCAATGACTTGTTAGGTCACAAAAACATAAAAGAAAAATTGAATAAATTTTAATTCATTAAAATTAAATCTGCTCTTGGAAAGGCATAAATAAATAAAAAGGAATTCACAGACTGGGGAAAATATTTGCTATACATAAACTAGTAAAATCACATATCTAGAATGTAAAAATAATATTTATAAATCAGTTATAAGAAGACAATCTAATTAAAAGTGGGAAAATGATTTGAGCAGGTATTTCACAAAGAGTGATGTTAAATATTGATGATGACATGGATGGTCTTTACCAAAAACAATGTTCAATATCATTATTAATCAGAGAAATTCATATTAAAATTAGAACGAGATTCCTCTAGAAACCCGCTGCAAGAGCTGCAATTGAAAAGACTGAGATTATCAAGCATTGATAACAGTGTAGTGTACCTGGAACTCTTCTATATTTCTGGTGGAAATGTAAAATGACGCAAACGTTTAAGAATAAAATCTCACAGTACCTTGCAAAATTACATATATACTTACCAAAATTTGTTTTCAAATTTAAATAACAGTTAGATGGAATAAAAAGTAACCCCAGACTACTACATGCCACATTTTAGAACATATCTGATAGATTCATGGTAAGATTTGAAATAGTCATATTTGACATAAATAAATTCAAAATGCTGGATTATAATTGGGTTTGCTATTGCTTAGTGAGTCAAAATCACACAGATATATTTTAATATTTTAGGAATAATTTCAAACTCACCGTTCCCTGGAGAAATTTATTTTTAAGTCTTTAAACACCAATGGCTTTGTCATTATGTCTATTAAAACTTAGAGATCACATTCATTTTTTTAAGTAAAAATGTGGCTTTCAGATTTTTTTTCAGAGTAAAAAGCATCTATCTGATGTTTCCTAACCTTTTTCAGAGTTGCATACAGATTTAAAACCTGGAGACCTCAATGTTCTCACTTTCCAGAAAAACATAACCAATTGCATTTATACAAAGTCTATGATATAATTTCAGAAGGTTTTTGGTTCCCTAATATACATCTGCATATTTCCTATAGATCCATGAAGCCTAAAATAATGATCCTGGATTAAAATATAATTTAGAAATACTAAAAACATGAGAGCCAAGCAAACACAGTTTCAAATTTCCCTTTAGCATATACTATACATATTAATGTCATAGGTCTAATTTAATGTAATAGTAAACAAAACATTTTAAGCATTAAGCATTTTCTGAGGAACCATAATTTATATTAGTATTAGAAAGAAATCTTGGATGGTAGCTATACATACCAGATACAGTCAGCTGACATGAGTTGAAATTCTGGGTGCAACTTCATTTCCCTCATCTTGAAAATGTAAATAATAATTATACTGATATCTTCATGAGTGCAAGAAGTAGGTGAGATAGCACATAAAAGTCAGTTAGTATTATGCCTGGCACATAGAAAGCTCTTTATACATATTGTTCTCATTGGTGATGTGAATATGTAACTTGAAGAATCAAGTTTTTGTTTAAACCCTCAAAATGATCTTCCAAAGTTGCTGTTTCCATAATTTCAGTATTCTTTCTAAGTTGTTGCTCTTCACTATTAGTTTTTCATTTACGTAATAAAGAAATACTATTTCTATTTTGGACTATGTAGTTTTTGATATTGCACGCATTTTTCCTTTACATTATTGTCAGACAAGAGAACTCTGATTATGCACTGTCCATACAAAGCTTCCTTGTGTAATATTAAGATAGATCACTTGCCAAAAAAAAAAAAAAACCTCTCTAAGAGGCCAAAGAAATGGGAAAACAAAACTGTCTTTATGTATTGACTGCTTCACAGGCATCCTATGCCTTGAGGCACAACTTAGGGTTCCTCATTGGCTGATAGTTGTATAACTCTCACGCATAACAATATCGCTTACAAGCCAACATCCATATAGACTATGTAGATAGAATTCACTAAGGATCTTATCTTCCTTCTAAAATAACTATAGTTCTAAATTGCCCCATGTTTACATTCAGCATACATCAAAGAAGAGCTCCATATTTAACAATCTACTTGTTAGACACATCATTAATAAAAAAGATTCAAGAAAAATAGAAGAGAAAATTTATATATAAGATAAATCATACTCTCTTACTTAGTCACTGAAGGTGTAAATTTAAACAGCTGAAATTCTAAATAGAATAATAAAGCTTAAAAGATGCAGAATTAGAAAAGGGAAATGTGGAAATTATTCCATCAAAGCTTAACCTATAAAGCTTTAATTGTAGTCAGAATTTGAGCTTGGAATAATGAAAAATGCCTCTTTTAAATTAGCTTCAAGATTTAAATCAAGCTCAACAATTTTAGCTGTGTCCCTGTACATCTTAATAACACTTACAGTATTTTTTCTCTTCGTGTTTTTTTTTTTTATTGCTGCTTTGATTTTATTGACTCTCTTTTGTCCATAGACAGTAAACATGGGTCAGAGTTAGTGGTAATTATTGAAAACCAAAGAGAATGCAGAACTAATATCCATGACTTAGTCCACAGCTTCCCAACTTGAAAGAGTATCATTCTCATATACAGAAAAATAAAATTTTATGTATTTTAATAACTACTTTTGCCTCAATCCAGAAATAATGTGTTATAATAATTCAAATTCCTGAAAATGGAATACTATATCTTCATCTTAGGTTTTGTTGCTGTTGTTTGTAAACTCATTACTGACATAATTAGTTCATTACACCAAAACCACTCTAAATTGATCTGATCCACCCAAACTGATATTTAAGAGTATATAAGTATATGGTTGGTCTCAGGCCTTCATTTCTGTATTTTACCTAAAATAGTTTGGTTTCCCTGATTGCAACAAACTCTACAGTCTCTGACTTAACAACTGTTCCATTTTGGATTTTTTTTTTAATCTAGCTCTTGTTAATCTCAGTAGTTGTGTATACTACTGCTGATTAAAGACCCATTCTTTGGTTGGGATAGGTAATCCCAGAGACTTGGGAGGTGGAGGCAAGAGGATTGAAAGTTTGAGGCCAGTGACAGCCTGTGTAACTTAGAGAGATCCTGGCTCAAAATAAAATATAAAACAAAAATGGACTGGAGATGAAATCCACCCTGGGCTTGAAAAAGCATGCCTGAGGCCCTAGGTTCAACCCCAAGTACCACCAGAAATAAACAAAAACAACAACAACAAAAAAAAAAAACATTTTCCCATTTTTGAATAACACCTATCTTTTCAGACTCTGTTCAAATTCCACCTCCTACCTTAATCAAAAAGCCATTTATGTTTAAACAGCAGTTTAAATGTTTCTCCTAGAGGTCTAATTACAACTCAAAGGCAAAGATGATGCCTTAAAAGTCTTTGTGTGCGCAGCACCTAGTATCTACTAACCACTTACTAAATATGCGTTGGTGAATGAAGGAGTAAATGAATGCATGCTTGGCTCCCTTCCTAATTTTTCACTTCACTCTTCAGAACATCTAACCAACTCTCTATTTTGGATAGTCACACCTGGCCCTTTCCTAACACTCTCTATCAAACAAATTTCTGAGAGTTTGTTAAAGCTGAGGGAAGGTGAATTTTGTGTGGTAGAGCAGAAAAGATGAATTTAGGTTTATAATTTAGTCTCATGAAAATGTTTAAATGGTGGACAGATTTTCATATTTGCATCATCATCACCCTGATAACAATATCAAAAACTGATTAGATAAAAAGGAGAATGGTGTCAGGGTGATCAAATCAGAGGCCATTTCAACAGCCACAAGAGAGAATATGTTGTTGTTGTTCTTAGGTGCCGTGGAGTCGGTATCCGACTCATAGCGACGCTCTGTACAACAGGGGAAACACTATTGTCAGTGCTTCTCTGCTGTTCATAGGATTTTCAATGGCAGATTGATTTTTGGGAGGGGTTTGCCAGGTCCTTATCCCAAGCCTACAGCTTCTGGTGTTCCAAGGCGGTCTCCCATCCAGGTACTAACCAGGCCCGACCCTGCTTAGCTTCCGAGATCTGACGGGATCAGATGCCACAGGGCTACCGCTGCAGGAAAGAGAGAATATGGCAAGGAAAAAAGCATATTTGACATACTTACAATGTAAAATGAACAACTTTTCATTTGAGATAAAGGGATGAATTAGACTCAAAGAAAGTTCCTAGGTTTCAAGTTTTCCCAATCAGTGCCAAAGAAGAAAAGAGGGAAAAATTTTTGTGTTGGTATATACACATGGCAATGAGTTAACAGAAGAAACAATAAGTTTACTTCAAGCTACATATGGGGCATTTAGCAAGAGTAGAATTTACATGTATAAATCTGGAAGTCTGGGAATAGCTAGGCCTATAGAAAAATATTTAACATAAACCCTAAAATACTACTTGAAATAATGAGAGTAGATGAAATTTTCAAAAAAAAAAAAAAAAAAAAAAAA